>JAGJTL010000111.1:1099026-1115269 GCA_022063505.1 Calosoma granatense | reverse complement strand
TATATATTTCATTAATGTAACTGTAATGCATACAGGAAGAAGAGCAGCGAGATTTATTTAGTAAATTGATCCTCATTCTTCACAGTTTTATTATTGTTTATGCTACAGATAATAATCTTTTAATATAGGAAATAAATTTGTATACCAAATACTACCGAAATGTATCGTAAACGTCATATTTAAAATATATTTTACGACATTAAAATTTGACATTTAGTAGCGCATAAAAGTCATTCAAAACGAAGTTATAGTTAATGGAAAAATATGACAATTGTACCTGGTACTTGCAAAATTAAAAGAAGAAAAAAATGCGGCTACAATATTATTCTAGGTATTAGTATATTACTGGATTAGTGCGAAACAATTACATTTATAGCAAATATGGTAAAATATAATCTTAACGTACACAATGTATATCCAGTGTGTTGTTCTGTCAGGCAGGCGGGGACTCGGACAGAATCCCTGAACGCACAACCTGCCTACATGTATGTACGTATGAATGAAGTAAACAGGCACTCTTATGTATGTATACACACTACACTCACTTATCTATTAGTAATGCGATGCGGTAAGTATGGCAAGATGCGGAAGCTGTGGACATTTACGCGTTAAGCGCCCACGTCAAATGCGCGCGTCTCTTATTCACTTCTTGCAAGCAGACAACGTGTCACCGGGTCGCCCACGGTAAGACCTCCGCTATGACCGCAACAAACGTTTGTCATAACTTTTCCAAACCATGAATGAATCGAACGAGTCATACCATGCCACTATAGTATCGAACACCTTTTTGGAAGATGTGTGTGACACATAAGTCAGTCGGTTTTAGATGTCATGTGACGTAGATGCGTTTACTTTCTATTGATTTAATTTCTGATGATGAGACTGAATATTAAGGACACTTCCTTATATGCTATATACAAAGTTCAATGTAATATATATACGGAATAAATTCCCGGCTATCGTTCAGTTAATTTTAACGCATCCTGTACGTTAGTTAAAAGGTTTATTTAATGAGATGAATTACGTCACAAATATGATATAAAATGGACGTTGACAGATACAAGGCTATTGTAATATAAGTGTTATTTCGCAATATTATTTTAATTCGCTCCATCCAGATGAATAATCATTTCATTTCTCGAGAACATTCTTTTAACACAGACTTGTCATTTCACCTATTAAGACTAATAGTTTTATTATGCTAAAACTCGAGCAAAAAATACATTTGTAAAACAAATTCATTTGATCATGCATTAGCAGGTGTTACATTAGACAAAAAACAAAATCATTAACACGTAAATAAAGTGAGTAGTTGTGTCTTGATTCTAGCAGTATATGATGCAATAAATCTAATGTAGTTTTACTGTTTCATTTACTGACATCGTTGCTAAAATGTTAAGTTACTATTTAGTAAATATCTTGTCCACTTTATAATTCGTAAGTGTTTACCAAAGAGCAATTATGAATACAGTAAGTATTTCACACCTACCACTATAGTTCCATTCCATATTGAGTGAGTTGTACGTGACACATCGATTAGTATTATTAATTCAAAGGAAAACTAACACGTAATGAATCATGTTTACTGTATATGACTTACTTATATTGCTGTGCATATCTTCAACACTACTCATACTGATGTTATTGCCAAATATTTCACCATACATGATGTACAATCTGTACAACGTCACATTATTTGTAAAATAGTTTTACCTGAACTAAGCTACTGTACTTTAAAACAATATTCATCATTTAACTATAACCTATAACATATACTACATTACTTTATGTTGGCTTAATCATAACACCGGAACCCTACATGAACAAAACTGTACAAAATATTGTATATGTTATAAGCATAACTCATAAACATTACACTTACTAGCTGACACAAGTCACACGAAACATTGTTGCAACATTTATGAAACGGAAGATCCGTTTATTTTGCATAAATAAATAACAGCAGCTTGTATTGGGAACTCCGCACAATTTGAATTATTCAGACAGTTCCCGTGTATCATAGTAAGCGATACTGGGAATAGACGTGTGTTTAATTTTAAAGGAGACACGTCCGTCTAGGAATTTGCTTGCAAGTCGGAGACACAGGCTACAGCCTGTCTCCGTACACTTTTAATCTGCACCTACATACAATACATCTGTACGAACGAACGAATGGACACATTCAAATCACGAAATGAACTGTCGAGCATATTAATAACAGTCTGTCTGCATTTACAATTCGGCACGTACGATTGATTAGAATTATCTTTACACTTACAACAATACATTAACATATAAGTGACATAGTAATAAATGTTTCTATTCAGAACCATGTAAAAATCATATAAAACAACAGAATAGGAAATGTATCGCAGTAAATTGATTTTCAACTGTATAATTTTTAAATGAAAACATTTATATTCCCGTCAAGAGAAATTATAAAACCAACATTAACTTTTTTTCGAACTCCGGGCAAAATATATTAAATACGACAGCTAAATGATTGATGGACAAATTATGTAGCTGGTCGCTGAGGGGTTAACAATAAATTTATATACGTTACCGTTATTTGGTAGCGGATATTCTGCGCACTCTTTCAGAAGAATCCTGAAAGCTCTGCCTTACTTATTGGTTAGTTGTGATGCAATTGTTACTACCATACACTTGTACACACTGGTTCGGTCTGGTTGCATTACGAAACGAGTATGTCATTCAAACAAATTGAAACGCACGTAGGCAGCGGTATACGAGACACACGCACAGCGCTGAAAGGACATTCTGTATAGCTTTATGTAATAAAAATTTAATAAAACATAATTGCGGCATCCGTTATGTTCTGCTCGTCCGCGTCTGCATCTTAAATCAAAAGAGAAATCACAAATGCGGCGACAGACATTCCCGCAGTACCAGTAACTTCACATTTAACCATATTCTGTAGGATTTAACGGTAAACAAATCAAAAAAGAACAGTATTTTATTTAGGTCGGTTAGCAGATTGACTAATTTCAAAAGAATAATTTTGAAATGTATATTTCTTATTTATTTGAAGCAATATGTACATTTATTGGCTAGTTTTTCAGAGAAAAAAAACGCTAATTATACCTAATTATGCAAACAAGTAATTATGCATAGAAATTACTAATAAATAGCATATCACCATTGCAAAGAGAAAGTTAAATAACGGACTGGTTTATTTTATATATGCACGTTGTTTTACTCGTTTTGTTTTCTTCAGAGATTTAATTATGTACTGTGAATACAAACATTCCTTCGACTTACGGAAAACCTCCCGGTTGTCATACTGTATGTATGTATGTACATGCATAAACAACAATAATAAAATAAACACGACACTGAAATAAACGAGACCGATCACTTCTATTATTTACAACCAGGATAATAAATTGTATTTAACGGACTGACTGAAGCAACGTGATCTAGTTTATGTGTTATGGCAGTTTGAAAAATTAATTACGTGTTATTGTGATGCTTTCACAATCAACGAGTAAAATAATCAATCACAGATCATTATTAATGGCAATGATGGAACAATAGTCTGGTAGTAGACAGTTTGTTTATTGAAATACCACACTGAAAATATATGTGCTGTATAACACTAAAGTTGTAAGATATTTCCTCTATTTTACAATGACAGTAAAGACTGTATTTGTACTTGATATTAATACCTGAAAATCCATGTTATACAACAGAATGAAGAACAGACTGAAACATATAATGGCAGGATGTTTACATGTAGGTGCACATTGTAATACGCTAGTCCCTGTACATAGAAAAGCGGACGTTCTCATTATAGTTATGATTGCTCCTCACACTCTATTTATATTTTCTCTCCTCTTCTCTCCCTCATGTAAAGTAACAAGATGTGTTCCTAACAAATTAGAATCTTTAAAAACATTTCCATTTCATCCATGGAAACCATACACTTGACATAGGTCAGTTACACGTTGCCTTCAAGTCTGAATTTCCGGCCTCTTGTACATCCGCAGAATGTACAGATTTCTACAATTATTCATAATTAGTATGCATTTTAGTTTCTTCGCATAGATTAGATTATTGTTAAGCTAATTTCTCTTCCGATCCCGATTGTAAAGGATATGAAACTTAATATGTGAAAGGAATTTGATAAAAATAAATGATACATAAGATAGACTATAGTTTATTGTAAAAAGATACCTTCTAAATATTAAAAAAAACCTTAAATGTCATCTTCAAATTAATAACTGTATTGAATATATGAAAAGCTTGATATATTTTTCAATTATTCTTCTGAATATATAAGACAGTTTAATATTCGAATATCATATTCCATTTTATGTTCATATTCAGTTAAATAACGACCTGTCAAAAACGCTCAGTTATTTGAAAGCAATATTTATATGGTAGTTGCAGTAGTACATACATGTACATTGTAGTCATTGTAAAATGCAACTATCTGATATCAGTTACAGGAAAATGAATTTATTACACAAAAGATATCATTATGAATGTCTTCTCTCGTCATATCAACTTTCATATCTGGACAGTAGTAACTAATACAATATTTATGGTTGGAACAGAGATACAGACTACTGCTGCACATTACACATTTACTCTCTCTCCTAACACACGGAGCATGTTTTATCTTGTTTTGTCTCCGTTCACAGCGGCTGGGCATTTTGAAATAGAATACCAGAACAAACACAGACCAGCAACGTCTCGAGATAACACGTTCAATTCCTGGTCCCACGCTTATTTTTCGATAAAAACTTTAACAACAAGGTAAATTATTCGGTCCAGTGAATGTAAAAATGTTTATGACTCCATCCTCTTTAGTGTAATATGCGCGCGCCGTACCCTAGAGGAGACCTAGTTAATGAAACACAGTTTCATAATAATTAACTGATTCCGGCCTTGACAGAGCTGAACGCAACACTATGGAATGTTATACACAACACTTATTAACAAATGTACACTCGAATGCAAAATATGTACGCGTAGTCGACAAAAAATATACAAATATACTCTTATATAGTGTACAGCTGTACGCATGGGGTAAACAAAAAAGTACAAGTGAATATTTTTGCACATTTCAAGGACATTACTTAGTGGATAATTGTACTTGAATGCTGGCAGTAAATAAACAACGATGGTTTTTCTTCAGCCATTGGCAATCATTAAATATGAAAAATAGTGTGGTATACGCATAACTCAGAGCATAATTATGGAAGAGGCAGATTAAATAAAATTGCTGCAAACTCTGTCCGAGTTATTTTAATTAAGAATTCCATGCAGAGATTAGCTAAAGATTCAGTGCGTTTTTTAACACATGTTGCAAACAGGTAATTGCTTGCATTTCATGTCACGTACACGCATAGCAAACAAAACAACTTAAAAAAAACCTTAACAAACAAGACATAATTAATCTAAAAACAAACTTGCAGTTGCTTTATTAAAATAATACACAGGATAAGTAGTTAGTCTAAACAATTATCGTATGATTGGTCTGTTCAGTGCAACAACCCCTTCTATGAGATCAGACATCTTGGGAAATATCTGCAGATGTTATGTTACACACGTTATAGTTACTGTCACACTCCGCGCGAAATTATGATAGGGCGAAATTTATTTTATTGTTTCCCTGAAAATGTACAGCGTGCGAAAGGTTTATACATAGTTGGTACAGTATAGAACACTAACAATGCCGCCTGAAACAATATTCGGTATTGTCCGTTTCGTATCTCTGTGCATATATGTTTACTATATACAATAGTACTAGTAGTACAACTGGTTCCATGAAATAATTAATTAAATTTCATTCAACAGCATACTGTTGCCAGCGGCGACCTTCTCAATATAAACAAACTGATAATATTAAACCCACACTCAAGTTAGAGAACAAATACACTTTTGATCATGTATAATATATACTTGTACGTCAACATATAGTGTTTTTATTTTTCATTGTAATTTGGATGCAGTGTGAGAATAAAGTAGTAGCGGATATCATGCCGGCATATGGGTCATTTTGGTTTCTTTTTGTACCGTAATGCGTACTTAAATGGTTGTATTTAAATCGTGCAAAATGTCAAGAAAAACCATGCAAAGATCCTGCTTCAAGTCGTCCGGTTCTCACGGCTAACTCACCTGTGATTTCCGGTCCGCTAGTTTCCGATGAGCTGGTAATGTTATTTTGCGCTGATGTCACGGGCATCTTGTCTTCAGAGTTCAGCCCCAGCTATGTCACTGTATGTCCATTACGCCTCCCCCCTTGAGTCTGTTAAGAGCACCCACTACTACCCGTACGGATGTTCTATGTTGCCAGCAATGTATGTTTTTATCAAGTCGAGACTCGTTTACTCACGACAGCACATGTTTGACATCCCGTCGTCTGGCCTGTGTGTGCTGACCTGCTCTATCCTGTCACTTCACTATGATCCGGATCAAGTATCTATCTATCTATCTATCGGTTCGATACTGCACTTCTACTACCTTTCATATATATGATTTATCGTATCTACTCTCCCCAGTGTGTGTGTGTGTGTGTGTATGTCTGGTAAATATTTATTGACTTGTCAAGCAGAACAACAGTTTGTCCACAATTTCACTCGGTATATTTTTCAACGATTCTTGATCACATTTATAATGAATTATAGTCCGTTTTTTTTATCCGCGCACACATGTGCAATGAACAGTTACGTTTATGACTGTTATTATGGCAATTAATTATTAATAAATCAAGTGTAATTATTGTAACGATCCCGTATATTTGAATAATGATAACACTTTAAATCACACTTCTTTTGTGTATCATTGTACATGTATGTATGATGTATAGAGAGCGTAGAGTACATGTACCTGTATGTATGTATATATGTACGAGTGTTCGCTCTTGGCGCTTGAGTTCTGTTGCAGACAGAAGAAAACTAAAAGACGCTTTAGTTGCAAACTCAGAGGGACGACTCTCTCTATCTCGCTCTCTCTCTGCCATGTGCATAAATCAGTTTTAAAAGAACAACCTTAACAAAGCGGATGCGTAAATAAATTTCACATTTCTCGAGTCCACGGTGTCGACTTAATATTTTGAAAAAAATTAATTACACTTCTCGCGACAAGTGTACCCGTGTACCGTAAATTAAACACAACCTGTTAGGTGTCTAGTTCCCGTGTGCACAGTGGTTACAAGTTTAGTATGTTACGGTATTTCTGCCCTGCTTTCTACATATTGTTTTTATTCAATGATGCAATTTATGGATAGTTTAAGGTTATTGTTGCACGAGTACTGTAAGCTGTTTGTGAGTGCAGATTTCGCAGACAACACACAACAATCACTTGGAAAGTGGACGGACGCGATGTTATCCGACGCACACGACTGATTCTGCAGCGTGATGATGACTGTGGAGCACGGCACGCAAGCAAGCACCAGTACTGTGCAATAATACGTCGACAGCTGAACCAGATCGGTTGGAAACTGTTGTGTTGAAGTCAGAGGTAGGCGCATGAGAGGCACTACACTACTCTATTTAGTCAGACATCTCGCTTCCTTCGCCTCACAAACACACACACGTGCACAGACTCCGTAGCGCTACGTTCACTTGTCTTCTTCGCAATGCATAAGATACACTCACTCATCTCCCTCCGTACCGCCGCTCTACAAGAGCATCTTCGCCAAACTGTACACAGGTCTGGTGTAGAAATAACCAGAATCAGGGACGTACTGGACGTTTTACTCTATTTTTCGCGACATTTGCCGTCTGCCAAATGTGTCTGCGGATACTTATTTTCAGAAGGAAATGCAGCCAACGGCAGTAGAAAAAAATAGGCGAAATGTGGTTTCACTTGTATGAAACATTTGAGCAATGTTCCAGATTCTCCGCAGTACAAAGAAAGGAAATAATTATGACATTTTTCCACTAGAGTGTACTGATTTCTCATTATTGTTGCAGAAAGTAATAAAAAAACTGAGATGTTTAATTAATTTTACTTGTTGTTTTTATGATACTTTTTATTACGTTTGCATTGCGTAATAACATTCTAAAAAAACAGTGCCATTTTTATTGTCGATAAGAATTTATTGCAATACAGTAGCATAAAGTTATTTATTTGTAGCGAACAATGGACTGGTTATTGAGGAAGAAATATTCATGAATTTCATGTGTTTGCTTAATTGGCGTTTGGCTAGAAGCCATAGATGTTTTAAATAATCCAATTTCAGTTAAAAACGGATAAGACATGTCTGGTTCAGTTTACATATACATTGTTCACGTGTTTCAAAGTCTTAAGGGGGACGACTGAACCAAACAAAAAAAAAACCGAAATGATAAACGGAGAAGAATTTAAATTGTGAAATTTGGCCTTCACAAACTCTAGCAGACTCAGATCAAATAACGACGACGGCGATATCAACAGAGTCAAGAATATTCGATACTTTTATTTGGACAAGAAATACGTTCGTATAAGTATGTACGTATATAACATTTCGATTTTGCACAGATAACGGTACTGTTACTTGTCGAACACATTTATTATATATTAAAATATCAAGTTAAACTACAAACTATACCTATTATAACGGAAATGTTATGGCAGAAGAGTATATAACAGAAATTTCGATCGATTGGTGTAATATATAGCTTCTTGGTTCACATAAATTGACAAAAAAACATGACCTTAAGATGAACTGCCCGCGTTTGCAAAGAAATCAGATCGGTTGAATTACTTATTGTGGTAAAAAACTGCGACAGTGCAACAGTGCAGTTTCCTGTATATCCGGCGCCATTTTGAAACTTGTTTCGCGGTGCGAAAAGAGGTGAATCATCTGAACGGAGCAAGCAGCGGCCAGCGAAAGATTGAAGTGCAACGATGTACACTGTGTTCACATTGTGGAACGAGTTTATCTTCTTACAGCGCCAGTCAACGGTCCGGGGGTTATCTGTACCATCGTGCGTTTACAGTGAACCAGTCATATGACAATGCTGTCTACAGGTATATATGTATGTGCAGTGTTTGTTTGCCCTGTGTGTGTGTGTGTTGAGTGCGCGACGATAACTTAATAATTCTTTCTATAACCGAGAAGCAGTCGAGTTGTGTGTGACGTCGCCAGTTACCGAGAACTCGCACAATCTTAACGGAAGTGTGCCTGGCCGATGTTGATCAATAAACTGATCCAAGATTGACGCCCGAACTCCAAATCATCCGTTGTTATTGACAGATTAATCACACAAATCACTATTCTATATGTATGTAGTAGTTACATGTTCATTTAACAACAAATATACATGCGTACATATGTTCGTGTCACGTATTAAATTTCAATAATTTATTCACTCATTTACACCAACAATTTCACGTTAAATTGACCTAGCTACATTTAATTAGGTTCAATTAAACATATTTATGTGCAGGTGAATATCGGCAACTACCAGGTAATTATTGGTAAAGTTCACTTTAATGTAGAGTTTTAATGTTGAAGTTTAGTCATAAATTTGTTACTTATGATGTTGTCGATAGTAACTGCCAAATTCAATGTTCATATATACATTGGTGTGTTTGGTCGTGTTCAGTATGTAATGAGCTGTTATATGCTTGTGTGGTAAAGTATTTTTATACCTACATACATACGCCAACTACAGTTAAACATAATTGTCATAACCAACATTCATATTATACACTTTTGATATACTATTATGGACTACAGAAATACATGTTGAAACTGTAACATTCATAATGTAGATTTGGTTAATATTCAGAAATATACCGGATATGATTTCATAGTTAACAGCTTTAGTCTAATGTTTTAAAAGTACTTGTGCATGAAATGGAACGGCTAGACACAACGATTTACGTCTAAAATTATATTTGTCCGTTGCAAAAAATGTACACTATACATGTACATCATTTGATTAATTTTTTGTGATATTAGTTTAAAAAAATGGTTATATAACTCGTAGTTTTTAACTGATGTAACGAGTATATTTCCGCTATTGTTTCACAATTCGCGAAACGCCAATTTTACAGAAATAACTCGTTGGACATGTCGCTGTCACTGATTGTGATTTTATCGCGACTGACCGGATATATGGACATGTACGTGTACGCAGCAAGCATGAATCCGATTTTGAGTGAAATCCGATTTGGTTACATTTATATTTAATCCGACATCGGGCGCAAACAGATTTGACTAGTAATAGTTTATGGATATATGTATTTTATGTACCAGTGCACTACTATTCGTTGCTGATTGATTTCATCATGTGTCATTTGAAAAGTAATGTACTTTATTCATTTTATGCGGAACTAAAAAATATATCCATCTTTTCTTCAGCAATTTTCTTGCATATAGCATTTACTATTTTATTGATTGTACATCATTGCAATGTAAGTATGAGGTAAGATACATATCTTAGACTTTTAACATTTAGAATTTTCTCCAATATCTCCAATATCCGTAGCGCCACTGTGTCTGCTGTATAATGATTAATTAGATGATGCGTACACCGTCGTACATACTGTATTTATCGTAAGCGTTTTATGATTTGCACAAGCATTAATTAGCAAAGCACGTAATGAAGGAAGATTTATCCGTTCGTGCTGAACGTTAAGTTGTACGGTGTTCGCTCGGTACTTGAACGTGAATGTTACCCATACGTACATACAGACATACAACAACAGCAGTGGATTAAACAAGCGAATGAACGGGCGGTGATTCCATGAGCACGATGGTGCCATTACCAGGCACTGGTTCGAGTTGTTGTCGAGAGCAACAATGAAAGGTTTCAAGTTTTCATTGACCTTATTATAATAGACGGAGGCAGCAGTAACAGCAGCAGATATTGGAAAACGTAACACGCAGGTGTGCCGTGCGGCATTTAGCGCGCAAACTAGAACGTAAACCAGAACGGATGCAACAAAGAAATGCATCAAATCATTATAACAACACAAGAGTACTGTGACAGGCGAAACCAGCTCGAGAACTACGACAGACGTTAATGCAACGAACACGACTTCTTATGCTGTATTGATGAACTAGTAGTAAGCATGCACCGCAAGCATACAGGAGTAGAGAATTCTAATGTCTTACGCCTAAGATGTCGCAACCAGCATAACGCAAGTGGAAACATGTCTAACGGATTAACTGTCTCAAATAGAAACTAACTTTTGACAAGTCTAGCACAAATTTAATTAAAATGCAAGCACAAGTCTGAAATAACTTAATGATGAACTTACAAATGGTACAAGATGATTACTAAAAAGAAATTATTGAACCCGCTGTGTGCTACATTCAGACGGTTTAGTTATATTTTATATTATGTACCTGTCATGATTATGTTACAAGTAAATACAAGTCGTGATGATGATATCTTAGAAACTGATATCCAACATGCAAACGATACTATAACGAAATTGTTCACATAAGGAATAAATGAAATTATCAAATGATTTTCTACTCGGTATATATAAACATTGTTTCCGTATTCATTTAAAATCAATTAGTTTCATGTTTCTTGCATTTGTCATAACACGCCAGAATATATATATATATATATGATAAAACGTTCGCGATTTGTAAATGCGGAAATTTCACGCAATCCGACATAGTAACAGTGAAATGTGAATGCTTTAGCAAATCGCAACGGTTGTGATTTGCAATAATCATGGCGATTATAACGGCATTAAAACACGCTCGCAACCGTGCAAATATTCCAGCTATATGCAAGAAGAAGGAGAAGAAGAATCTCACATAACTGAGCCGCCGGTACAATTAATATATATATGAAATCTTAGTACAAGTGTATTATGTTACTTTTGTCTATGTAATGTGAGATTCTTGTGAAAAAGAAAAAATCATTTCTAATTAACTTAATTTATTCTTTGATCTTACTCGTGTATTGCATGAATAAAAGTTGCATCAAATTCAAATTTGCTTTACATTAATTATATATTTCACCAAAATCTCGACATGCGTCATTATATTAGAAGTTCTATTTAACAAGTTAATCATACTTTGAATAAACATGAATGTCTTTACACCGTGTCTGACAAAAATAATTAGTCTATTAACAAAATTAAAAAGCACAGCTACAGAATAACTGATTAATGTATTCTTAAATTTCTTTTGACATAATTAAAATAGACTTTCTATTTATAGTCAATACGCCTTCTTCAATAATAATATTTAAAAAATTCAGTGGCACACAATTTTCACAATTTTAATTAAACTAATCGAATATGAATAAATATAAATTACGTTATATGGGTGTAATATAACATTGACCTAACACTAAATTACAGTAACTTTTCCTTTCAACACCTTTATAAATTTACTTAGTAGGTGTGGCATTAATATACAATGAAATCAATGCGATAAGAAATATTCTCAACAAATGTCAAATATTTCTAACAACAATATTTGTTATTTATAAAGTTATAAAGTAAATGTTAGGAAATATATCTTACAGCTAGTAAAGAAATGTATAAAATTAATCTCAAACAGTATCAAGAAAATGACAGTTGTTTTGAAATAGTATTCTCTTACAGAGTAGAGCGTCTGTTCTGATAGAAATTTATTCATTTTATCTTTTCTGCAAAGGTAAAGATAAGAATTATTATCGGGTATGAATTTCAGAAAATTTTCCGTTTAAGGATGTACGAAATTTAAAAGATATATAAAATAATTTCACACGTATATGAATATAACAGGTATCCATATACGTGCCAGATGTATATCGGAAATAAATAACTGTTATTAACAACAATAAAAGGTGTAATGAGAGGCATGGGCGTACGTGTGGGCGGGGACTCACTGTTTCTGATGAAATGTGATTATTTTCACTGATATGTATTTTTTCAGACACAACGATACTAGTGATTCGGCGAAAAATCGTGACTCTTTACATACCAAATTATCCTTCATTAAAGTAAAAAAAATAATAAAATTTCAAACAAACGTGTATGACTAAAGTATGTAAAATTATTTTTAAAAAAGGCAGATAATAAGCATTCTGACATAGGTACCACTTACTATATGCAGATCATCCTATGCAGATATAACAGCCAAAAATTGTCTGGTTTTACTCAAGTCGTAATAATATTCGTTACGCGTTAACTGACAGATAATGTTAATACGAAATTGACACCTTTTTTGATTTCAAGTGTCCGGTTAATGCCGTGTCCCGGGGCAGTACAGGCTTGCAGTGCCGCTGCTTGCAAATAACAGTGTTTAGCCAAATTAATACGACACCCAGAACCAGTAGACAAACACAGTAATTGCAGCCGATTATTCCAGTGAAAATAACTGGGCGCGACACACTTGCTTCGTACACCAAATCATTATTATAAGACATTTACCTGTAGCCAATGGCTGTAGTCAGTCGACAATACATACATTACATAAATACCTTTTAAATAAGAACATACTTGTACATACAGCAAGTATGTACATATGTATAAATATATAGAAGTTATACTTAGTTAAATATTGCTAACCTAGAAACACTAATTCACTTTTTACATGTCTAGTTCTGTATTTATTTCAAACAAAAAAATATAGATCTAATATGAGGAAAATTTGCAATTAAAATGTACTTAAATTCGCAAAAAGTGTCGGAGGTAAATTAAAACATACTGCGAAAAAGTCAGTTGTACATATTCGATTTATGATAATGGCATGTTTGTTATTTTTTCAATTGCGGCATATTATGTCTACATACAGAGACAGAGATAAACTCTCATTACATATATGGTGAATGGTTTAACTAAAGAGCGAATAGGCCAGCCAAACAGTTTGATGAATTCATGTGGTTATTTACATTACGTGAATCTTACTCAATAACACGATACAGAAGATTTATTTATCCGAAAATTACAGGTCTCCGAAACGGAAGATGAAGAATCTGACCGATAAACAGCTTTATTATTGTTCGAAGTAGGCGTGGACTCGCTTTAACAATCTGAGAATTGCACAGGTCACAGGGTCAGACGCGCAAGCACGCACGAACGTACTGTTACCGACAGAGAGCACCTCAACTCTCTGCTCAATACTAATAAACACACTCGCTCGCTCGCTCGCCTGCTTGGTAAAAAAAGAAAGCGCTTGCTCCATTACTTTCTGACCACGTGACCGAAAATCTCTTCACGAAGATCGCAGCAAGCTGAGACATTGAATTATACTCGTAGAACACACGGACAGTTGTGGATCCGCCTATATATACCCTGCAGTACCGTTTCCGTAAGATATTTAGAACAATATACTATTTAAAATAATTATATAGCATGCTGATATTTCAGTGGCCGACCGCATTGATGTTGATAGATTTAGATCTAAAGAATCAACAGTCCGGACGTATAAAAACACTCGAACAGAAATACCAAACACCTGGTCTCGGTGCAGAATAACCGCGCTATTATTTAATAACCCGGTTGTTTGTGCAGAATTAATTAATTGAAGTAACGGTCCTCGATGTAGTTATATGGCTAATTAGTATATCCGTGTATTATATACGTTGGAAACGATTAAGTTTCTGCAAATCCAGGCATCATTTATAACTAAGAAGTATGACAAGAGTATATCTAGTATATGTGTGCGTTGAATTATTCTGGTGATATAAAGTTATGTGTTGCATATAAAAGTGTCTGACCTACCTTCGTGCCAGACGCCCTCCATGTCAGCCACGATGGTGTCATCATCAGACCAGAGAATTTCGTCCGTAGACGCCGCGATGCTATGACAGTCGTCCAACATAACGTCACTTTTTACATACACACACACACACAGCAAACGTGTGTGTGCCACCGACGTCTGGGAAATAACACACTAGCTTTCAGTTCTGCTGCACATGCTGAAAAGAAAAAGAAAAATGTCACACAAACTTGCATGCATCCGTACATCTTATGCTTGTCAACAAAAATATAGTTGCAAAAAAAACAACAACGTAGTTTCATTTGTATGTTTTGCAATTGAATATTTTTGACTACTCATGTTTAATCTGCTGATTACTAATCAATTATTTATAATACACTTTATGATTGTGCACATTTGTTGTATGAGTCTGTAAGTCATTACAGAAATGATCATGTTCATTTGATTAGATCCTTGATATCAAGTTTAACACTCAATTATTAACCATCGGTATCTTTTGCACGGGAATTATTAGGTCAAGTATTGATATGCATGTTAATTAATGTAGACATAATACATTTTCCCAGGCTACGGTTAATTAAAAATTTTTATCTAAGTTAAAACAAAAACAAATTTTATGTGTCAATTAGTTGCAAGTGGTCTGTGGAACAAAAAATGTAATCATTATACGTATATGTTACGTTAGTGAATACGTATATAATTATTATAAATTACATGTGTCAAAAATAATTTAATAAAAACAGTGTGGATTTATTAAAAATTTCACAACATTCAACCACGCCTCTTGTAACAAAATACCTATCAGTTATGTATTGCTGTACATAATATACATTGGATATTGCATACAATATCCAGTATAAGCTATCCCTCAATAATAACAGTGTATAGCTATATAACATGTATGTATGATGTATATTTCCCGTACTGAACGATGATTGTCAAAATGTTGCTGTTACATACACTCATGTATGGATAATTTTTCATCATCATTCGCTTATCATATCGGATCATTCACGTTTACATTCATCCATATATCATACTGTACACGCCTTATTTAATCATTTGTTGAAAGCTAATCGGTTAGTAAATTATTTTCAGTAATTATTTTACACATAACATTCAGGACAAACAGATCTATTGCCAAATAAATCGGAATTTACATATACATAGTTCATTTATTGTAATAATCCTTGGCATCTGCGAATTTACGCTCTAAATACTGTTCAAAATAGATGATCACTGTTTTTCCATGAACATATATATGAGAGATAATAAAGACAATATTTGATTTACTAAATATAATAATAGATATAAATCATGAATTTTGTAACCAATAACTCAAGTAAGGTAATTTAAGTCAAATGTATGGCGATCGCCTGAAGGAACGTATATGTCCACGCATGCGCATGCTCAGTATATATTATATGCGCTAGTTGTGATGATCATGACAGATTGGCGCTCCTCAACTTTTCTTAACAGAATAATCAGTGATACCATAGGCATAGAAGTAACTTTGAATATCTATGGATATTAATGTGTAGATATGTGATAACCCTTTCCAAATTACAAATGCCACTATGTCCTTCCATTTGTCTTATATATATATAT
>JAGJTL010000111.1:1087454-1098985 GCA_022063505.1 Calosoma granatense | reverse complement strand
TATGAATTCTTTTAGTATAATAGAAAGGGTAATCATGATATGAATATGTTTTGCAAGTTAATCATCTTATTAAAATATATAATGAAATAATTTGATGTTGCTCTTGTACAAGTGATAAAATTATCTGCTTAAAACACGCACACACACACACACACATAGATAGATTTTAACTATGTTGCTGTCATCTTAATTGCCCTGGTATTTAGTCGACCACGTCCAGATCCGGATTAAAATAACATTCGGCCTTTTGATGTCATTTTAATTTTAGCACAACGTTATTTATATATCGAATAGTTATTTACAGTTGTTAGTATCAAAAATAATTTGTCTACAGACAAAAATATAAATATTTACACCAAACCTGACGTATATTTTATATAGAAAAGTTAAAAAAAACATGGGAAAAATTACCAAAAAAGTTCACATGTTATTACTACGTACTAGCTTAAAAATAAACTATGTATTTTTTTGAAATATTACTATGTAAACACATATGAATATTATTTTTTTGTAATACACACCCGCGATGTGTTACTATTTTATTACTATTAGTGGTAATAAAATATCTAAAACCGACTCTGCTCATAGCCGACAGAACATCAAGAGGTGCTCAGTTGTAAAAAAGCGATTAATCATCTTGGATTTAATTACGTGCGTATGTATGTATACCGTGAGTGAGAGAATACGCCACACGGCGGAACGAGACGGACGTCTATGATTTTCCCCGCTGGCAGTGCTAACGGTAAATGCATTGAATCTAAACACGTTGATTGACAAGTGATTTATTAGTTTTCCAATATTTTATCACGGTATTTCCGTATATTCTGTTTGCAACAACAAACTTCTTAATTTGTTAAATTTTGAAAAGAAACTTCATCTGACATTGATTTCAGACCGCTGGAGAATAGTACGGAGCGCCGACAATACTATGGAAATGAGTCAAGTACGTGCCTGTTTCGGTGAGAACGATAATTTACGAGAAACATGGAGCCAGTGTCACAGGTCATTTTTCATTGTGTCCGACGCCATAAGCGCCACTTGTGTAGCAGTCAAGTGGACACAGGGGATGTGGTGTGACATAACTACCTTGTGATTTGATATTTGACTAATTAATTCTCATCTCTGTCCTGGTTATTAATTGTTGACTAAACTGTTCATGTCAGACAGTGGTGTGCATAGGAATTTACCATTATTCATCATTGTGACATTGAGATGTCTCATTTGTTTTAAATAGTATATATCAGATATATTGCTGGGTTGCACCCTTTAGAAAAATCGTTGAAAAATAGTTTGTGGAATTACAGTGCATCATTGAACGAACCGAGCTTGATGTTGCACTTTTTACAACAGCGTGACTGTAGACAAAAACATGATTAAAATTATCTGGGTTAATAAATTTAATTATCTTCTCATTACATGAACTGTCACGTAGCAGACTAGCACTTGTGTCTGCGGCTGTGTACTGGTGCCTGGAGCTGGAGCTGGAGATCACATTTTAATACAAATTGCATACATTTGTTGTATGCACTGGCTGCGTTCTGTTATATTATGGTGTGGTGTGGTGTTGAGAGAGATACAAGATGAAGCACGTGCATCGGTCGCCTGCAGGCCAACTTTCCATGTCACTGAATAATGAATTAAAGAACAGAGTTAAAGTGCAATACGTTACGCGTATCCAGCGAGCGCCCCATAATTCTACAACCGAAATTACGAGACTATATAAGATAAGCGTTGAAATCGTACGGATGATGATAAATCATCGTGCAACTTTCTCATGGTACGGTTTTATATGTTTTATTCACTCTGTCTATAATCGAAACAAATTACCGGTGTCCAATTTAAATAGACCGATACCAATTATTAAGTGACAGCTTCTTGACGCAAAAATATCAGTGAAGAATGTCTTATTACGTACCGTGAAGATTTATATATGTATGTAATTATTATTTACTATGTACATGTATATGTGCGGGTCTGTATATAGCGGGTGTATAGTTGAAGCTTGTCTACTGCAAGCTCTAGCGTGCACGGCGAGCGTCGCATTACGATGTGTTCGCGGGGAGTCTGTGCTAAACATAGAGAACCCCCAGCGTACATGATGAAACATCGAGGCGACGGCTCCCTGCTTGCCTGCTTGCCTCTATGCATGCGTATATACACAGTTAGCTATGTAGATAGCAGCCTGGCTGCTTGTTGTATGCATACACATATAACGGACACACGAGTAATGAGGAATTCCCCGACTCACTCTATCCTGCTCACACTAACTTCGATTCTATTTTAAGCGTAGTGAAACGTCTGAGAGCGGCGCTGTGCGTCGACGAACCCGTGGCATTGGCGTCCCGACGCCAAGCAATGACCTCCTGCGGTATCTTAACCAGCGGCGGCTGTCGTGAAAATGTTATATCGATCGCGATGAGAAAACAAACTATTTACGTTCAAAAATCGTAAAAACACACACAAACAACCGCAATACACGTGATTATTGCATAGTCGAGATGAAAGCTATGCACCTACACATATTCAAACACGGCTGTGTGTTTACATCCGTCATTACAATTACATACACCACTTATCTTGGTGCATTGTAAGCGTATTAAACACTTAGTAATTACGGGCGTAATTGACAGAAATATCTCGTTATACACAAACTTTCAGAATTGAATTTGCACATGTAAATAAATTTCTATTGCAGTATCTTTTTAACAAGATTCGGCCATATGTATGTGTATTCATTTCACTATTGTGTTACTGATTTCAGTGATATGATAATACCATATATTTTGGTACAGTTATGTCAAGTAATTAATATGATACTAATCAATCTAGTTTTGAAATGAAATATTAATTAATACTTAACAAACTAGATATCAGATTAGATAGCGGGCAACTTAAGAAATAAAATGTATTAGCTGTCAAAATTCTCCGGTGACATTGACTGATTTCCCACGTTATCGTTAGCGTTAATTAATTGAAAAATTCAAAAGCGCAAATGCAAATATACATTGAACAGGAAATCTAAACGCTAATCAAAATATGTGACATTTGAAGCTTCCAATTAAATGAAACTGGCAAATGGTGAAATGGGTTTATCATAAAAAAATGTTCTGAAGTAGTAACGATGTATTTCTTAGCTAGATTTGGAGAGAATTTAAAGAATTTAAATAAACACATTAAGTAATGGTAGATTGTACCGGCTACTGGTAACCTTTTTCTGAGTGAGCCTGTTTGACTACTGCGTTTCTCAATTCCCAGCTACAGAAAGATTTTTACCATCGTTGCAGTCTTAACCCGACAAAAGATTATTAATTGTTATTGGTTTTTGAGTACCGTGCATAAATGTTCAACTTCTTTTACGAGTTTTAAAAACGGTTATTAAACAAATCAACACGCTACTGTCCAGGGACCAATTTCAAAATGGATGTTTACGCTATAAAATCGATTCTGTTTGCTCAGTGAAACGGGGTTAATGTGAATACTGGGCATAATCAACGTTGAACTGTATGTACAATTTTACACTGCAAATGTGTGTAGTAGGAACACCACTGAATACGAGAACACGAACAACAAATACTAACCTGAGTAGCCTGTCAATTTACTCTGCAAACCAGTTTCATTGTTATGATGTAACAATAGATTTTTAATCAAAATCTATAGATACACTCCAAAATGAAACAACGGCTTGTATAACACAATGGAAAGGATTGAATTACTGTGATTGCACATTACAAAATACAGTGTAACCCGCTTATAAAGAACTCGCTTGTAATGGACACTCTGTTATAATGTACCCTTTTTTAAAGTCCCGGTTCAAACACGTGTGAAAACCTCGGTTAAAACGAACTCGATTCTAATAAACGTTCGCCTACAATGAACCAAAATTCGTTATTTTGTCCATTATAAGCGGAACGATTAGGAACTTCCCTGATATTTATGATACTATTTGAATACTAAACAAAGTCAAACTTATTCTACGTAAAGATTATATAGCCATACCGTGGATCCAAACAAAATTAACAGATTTTTTTCAAAATATGTAATGTTAAATAGATACGTTCATACACATGCATGTATTACAATAAGTTTTTCACATTTATTTTCGTGTTTATGTATACCTATATACGAGTACATAGTTTCATGTTGTGTTAGTTACCTTTTTTACTAAAAACATGTCAGTGAAATAACATGAATATAAATTTGTTTAATTAGTAATTATTCTGATGAGATGAACCTCGACTATAATGGACGATTTTACTTGGTCCCCTGAAGTTCATTATAAGCGGGTTACACTGTATATCTAAGCACTAATATCGATTTATTGAAGTTATGTTTACTACGTGACATTTGTTCATAATCAATATTTAGTTTTTAGGCAGGTATTGGCAACGTCTGGAGAAATATGTTTCTCCTAAAATTAGATCGTGTAGCCACTAAGATTAGCTACATTACAAGCCATGTTTTGCGAACATTAAGATAACACATGATTTACCAGTAGCCGGTTCTCTAAGCAGGAGAATATCTATTATTTTGGCACAAGAAACTGGGCAAATCTCCTGCACAACATGGTTCCCGCCCTGGTAAGATTCCGTCTGATTTATATCCTGTTCCATATGCATACACCAACAACTTAACGTCATCGCTGAGATAAAATTGTACATTACTATTTTATATTCTCCTGGCGTGAAGGCAACTGGGGAGGTGGTGGTGGTGGTGATCAGTAATTTATTAATATCCCCTAATCTAACGCATTTAATTCCTACGAATGACGTGTCAGACACACGTGACTAACGGAAGTGGACGGAAATAGCCGAGAATTCCAAAAGAAAACGTTACTCAGAGGGGAGATAGAAGCGGCACGCATCACGAAACTTTAAACGCGAAGAGAGATGCTCGTTAGACATTTCGTTTGTTTTTTACTACATGTGGAGTTTATTATTTGAGTCCAGTAGTGTGACGTCATCGACATTTACAGCGTCGCGATGCTCTCACGAGTTTGCCACGTGGCCTATTGTCTGTTCCAAGAGAAAAAACACTATGCAGATATTAATATCTGTCCATGTTCAAACAGCAACGCCCGAAGCAAAGAACAAACTGGAATTTTCAAATCAGTCAAACTACATGTATACACTGTCTTTAGATCATATATTTTGATATTAATTGTTGCTGTCACATTTGTAAATAAGCACAGAATAAACGAACAGGAATGTTCTTGTTGTAATATATTTCATTTGGAAATGTGTAAGTTTATTTAAAAACCGATGCGCGGCCATACAAATTCCGTGTAACAATATTTGAAGTAACCAAGTATGGATATGTGTGAGTGTGAGTAGACACACACAATATCTTGTGCATTACACGTACATGGGTACGGGAGCTAAAATAACCCGGGCACATCCTGTAAGAAGGGGAGACCCGACGGGTATTGAGAAAATGAGAAGAAACGAAAACAAAAAGGATGAAGAGTAAATTGAAACGCGCCGATGAAACAGTTGGGGGAAGTGACGGACGTGACGCGAAATGATGATGAACAGGAGAAGAGGAAATGATACTAAACCCACATAATACGAACAAGAACGAATAGAAGCATTAAGTGTTACCACACCACTATGTATAGAATATCCATCTAAATTTAATACTTGACGTAGATCAATGAAACAACAAAATATAAACAATAACTTCAAAATTAAAGTAGATATGTGATTTCTGCTAGTGCTACAGCTGGAACGTAAGCAAGTATTTTCTGATCAAATTTCTGTGCACATATTGCTGAATATGGAGAGGGGATCATATGTGATAAATAATGTACAACTGAAACAAACAGGAGAACGTGATAAATCCCCATTTGCTCTGATCCCTGGGTCGTCGTTCTGTAACTGTAAGCCCGGCCCAGCTCGCTTATGTTCATCTGTTTCCGATTTTTTCCGCCCGGCGCCGAAGACAAATGAACAAACGGACGAATGTATTGGTTGGAGGGTGCGCTTAGCAAGATGTACTGCACTACAACCACACCGTTCCCTCGGTGTCGACGTCCTCTGATTGTCAACACTCCGTAAGTGTAAGAGTGCTACAAGAATAAGGGGGAACGAGAATATCTTACGAATGTAATGTAAGAAAATTTTAGACAGATTCTCATGAAACTCGTGTAATATCATTGGAAGGAGTGGACTCATCAATAAGTTAATAACATTATTTACCAATAAGGTTCTTACACATCATCATGGTGTTCTTTTTATATAAAGGATACTGCCTTCAATGAAGAACTTATTCTTGCACAACATAATGGACATATTGTAACAGAGCTTTTGTTATATTTTAATGTCAATAGAAGTTTTTTTGTCTATTTTTGGCTCTTTGAAAATCCATGTATCGGCGCTTATGTATTCCACTGAGACAAAAGAGTAACAGTAACAGGATGTGCCCGTGTCGAGTGAAACGCTGCGTGACGTCACTTCCGCAAGAAATTCACTTTCCGGTATGTGACAGTCTTTTTAGAGAAGTTTTTAGTCGTTTTTGTCGTCGACGTGGGGCAATTTCGCTCTAAGAGGCGCGCTGAGGAACAAGTGCTACTCGTGTAGGTATGTACGCGTGTCACATACTCATATACTGAGATTTTCGTCTGAAACTTTAAAACTGACACGAGCAAATGTTTCATACGATATATGTCATACGATGTACATATGCTCACATAGCATATAATTAGGTTATCGACCTTTGTCCAGTTTACATTAATACAGAAACAAAACAATGTATATATGTGGTTTCCTCAATTCTAGTAGAAAATATCTCCAACCTTCCTTTCATGATGACATTGTCGTTTCATATTTTTAACATGCAATGTACGACTGATGTATATTCATGTACGGACGCGTTTGTTAATTGTAGCTACTGGTATATCAGTTCTTGGAATCATATTTATTGTAAAGTACAATCTCATTGTGAATTCTGTTGTTAATTAAGGTGCCAGTGATATTTAGTTCAAGACTGAAATTTGTAACAGAAATTACTAAAGAAATGTAGGACAAGTTGAATGTTATATTATTATTACGAGTATTTTCGAACTTTATTCTGCTCGTCTAATAATCCAGTCAGAATGTTGTGACGTTGCCTAATTGGGTTAATAAATTAACCTGCGTGAAATACTCTAAAATTTCTTGAATATTTACAAATTCAATGCCACCAACCGTTATAATCGTAGAGTCATTTAAATTTTGAACATTGACAGGTAACCCTTATCAGTGATACGCATAGACCAGTTTCAGAATTCTGATAAAGAGCGTATGATGCAAAGCCCATAATGAGATTCAGCTCCTCTGTTCGCGTACGTGTAATTAAAACGCGGCAAAATCCACGAGAAAGCACAGTAACGAGGAATGACCAAGAACTGAAGAAAAATACCGTTAAAGAGTTATATAGAAGCCTTATGTACATTAAAGTTCATATTTACAATTTTGTAAAAATAATTAAAAAACAAAATTCTCTCTGAGAATATATACGTATATATGAGTATGTTTTGGTTCCCAGAAAAATATGTAATCCCAAGTGTCTGTAAAAGTTATTATATATGCAATTTCATGGTATCATGTGATAATCCAGCAATATAAATTAATGTATTCTATTAATTACGAAAACACAGATTTAGTATAGAATTTAATAATTATCTGGCTGATTATTGAAGCGGCATTTCAGTGAACCATATTTTTCTATTGAAAAATGTATACAGTAATATTCTTGAAAATTTTTAATTAAAGAATTTTTTTATTACTTTTTTATCTATAGTATTTCATACACTGTAGGGATGATATCAAATGAATCAATTATTTCCGATAGAGTATAAAATAATTAACCGGAAGAGTTTGTGTTTTTAATATATGAAGATTTACCGTTAACTTTCTATAATAAAATATTATTTATGTTCGTTCGTTCGTATGCTGTTAGCTCGGTGATAAATGCACCATATTTCAGTACATTTTATTAAAAGAAACAAAATCCGTAACAGTATCTAGTACAGTACAGTTGCGACAATCCATTTAGGTGTCAAGCGACGATTTATGACAAATTTCAGACAATCGTCCACGTATAACAGTTGCATTGATGAAAACTCCATTTATTTATACAATATATTGCCATCACTACTTGAACGATGGAAAAAATCATTCCGATATTGAAAGATTTACAGAGGTCTCGTTGGGTAATCGGCATTGCAACGAAATCAGCTGCAGAAAAGTTCAATTGAGAAATAGAATTGATCCCTGGAGAGTCTTTCGTAGAGTAAATTCCAAAATCGAACGGGAATTTTAAAGCTGAACGTGCAAGAGAGAAATAGAACGAAAAATTGGATTGATCGTGTCATAGATACGAGTTAGTTGTTGTTGGATCTTTGCATTTAAAATCCTGGCTCAGTGATGGATTTTTAGAAAAAGTTATTTGAGGCCTTCGCGTGATACTATTGTTTAGTTGTACACTTTTGAAATAAATATATCTATTCAAGTCAAGAATATTGTGATAGAAAATGTATATAAAAAGTATGTGAAGATTGGCATACAGGATATGCAATGAATACTTTGAATTAGTTTTTCTAACGGACTGGGTGAACGGCACACGATGCAGCTTGTATGTTTAGAACCCCAGCGTGTGCCGAGAGACAAACTGTGATTTTGTCGTTGACACGTGCTACCACTTAAGAAGCGGTTTCGGCACCAAACTTCCCTTCCCTCCTTACCACCTTCTTGCTCACCCTGCTATTCTGACTGCAGCTCCTTGGACGGATGGGGCGCGTGTCACTTGGAGCCCCCCGGATGAACCCTGCGTTCAGCAAGTTCATTCACCCTGGGCACCCTCGTCAGATAACTCTCCGTACGCAAAAAAAACTTCACTTATTTTTTCATTTATTTTTTTGTTATGAATCACGTTTATTTTTAGATGTATCTTTCATTATAATTTGCATCATAGCACGCACAGAAATAAACTTTGAACGTCTAGTGAAAACTGGTATAACACATTATGTATTTAAGTACATACCAATTCTTTGTAAATAAATCTGTTTTTATTTATTTTTTCATTTAACATTTAAAAAAAGAACAATCACATTGGTAATATTCAGAACCGAACTAAATTCTGTATACGTATATAAACATTTTCAATAGATCATTATACAAAAAAAAAACAATTGTACAGCTGAAAAATTGAAAATATCCTAACATGTCGTTTTCAAAAGCTAGAATTCTTTATTTCTACATTACGCATAAATTATGTGATTGCTTATTGAAATATGTATATACTGTAGACAGATTGATGATACATTTGGCAAATTTACAGAATCAAATTAGGCATTATTGTCGCAATGTTTGTGCCAAGTTCGCAGTGACAATACCAAATGTTCACACAGTTCTCTTATTTGCTAATTCTCCTGACTTGGCCAAATGCGTCCTTGTGATTGGTTGATGGATTATACAAAATGAACGAATGAGAACAGTGAAATATTTAACAAGTGGCTATTGTCATGCGGATACATTTATAAACATATATTATTATTATTATTAAACAAAATAACACCGTCGTAACGATACACATGTAATAGTACAGTTTCTATTATACAAGGTGAATCAAACATTTATTTAATGTCATAAACATATATGGTAACTGTTTGTTGAATCACTCTGTAGTAGATCTATTGTTAATCATAATGAAGCGGTAAATATTATGTTATGTTAGTCTAAAAACTAAACTATCCTCCTTTCAGTTAAATAATATTTGGTTTTTTGGCAACAACAGACAAGCACGTTGTTCTGTAGTTATTTTGAGATTTTCTAAATAAAACCGAACAAAATGTACGAATATTTTAGAGCATAATGTATTCAGTTGTTAATGAATTAATATGTAGGCTGTGTGTTTGTTCTTGTACACGTGGTGATTTCAGATAGTTCCTCTTTAATATTTCATAGCAAAGGCCGCGGATCAAATTTCTACTAATTTTACATCAGAACCATGACCGGTTAATGTTTAAAATTTAAATGAGTATACTTTAGTTAAATATTTACCAGAACCAAAAACCTCTCCTGCTTATAAACATGTATATACAAACTTTTCTTGCTGTTTGTTTTGGGTTTTTAATAAAAAATTCGCAATATATCTGTCAGTGTGAAAATACATTAATTCGACAGTTTTCGTAAAAAGAATCACTTTTATTAAATTTCACCTGACTCAAATAAGATTATATTTAGGTTAATGCCAAAAATAGAAATGAAATAATAATGAAAAAATAAAGAAACTAACCTTTTCAGTCACCGTTATATCGCACTCCGGTCCTTTCTTGAATATTTTCACCATAGTCTCGATAATACTAGTAATAATTTAACTAGAACAATCACTCCTCGTAGACGACGTCTTGGTTGTTCTGTACGTGCCCGTACGGAGGCGCGCGTGCGCGTGTGTGTGTTATATGTCGCGCACGCGACGATGTGGACCGACTGAAGAGATCCCGACGCCGGGATGTATATTTAAAGCTGGGAACACCGTGTCCGCTATATTTAGCACTGGATGAGGGAATTGAGCGAGTTTACATTCCGCTAGTACGTTTTTTTTGTTCGTGGGAGCCCGTGCGAGCTTTGGGTGCCTCTATAGGACTATGACACGACTTCCATGACCGTCCGTCAACTGGGGCATCAATAATTTGTCAAACTATATTTCCTTGCACGTTTCATTCTTCACCGAGAAATTTATTCGAAAACATATTCTATAAGAGAACAACGTGCTTATCAAATTCTTTCTTGATACATTACATAATTAATATAAATTTTTGATTTTACTTATATATCATGCCTTCCTTGCTCAGACTCAGATAGAACACTAACACGTATTCATTCTATATAAAATTCAAATTGGAATTTCATGAAAATAAGTATAATATGTACAGGTTATTAACGTAATCAATCATTCACGGCGTATTCTAGTCGAACTGAAGGACACCTTTCTTTGCTAGGCTGTAGATTTTCTTCTTGTGATGTGACTTGTTATGATGTGGATGCTTCTTCTGGAACATATGTGGTGCTTCCTTCGTTGTACTGATGACCACATCTGTACTGGCGCTAGTTGTTTCCAAACTAGAATCTATGATCGCCGTCCGTAATGGAGAACATTGAAGATTGACGAATGTAGAATCAGGGACTATAGTCATTTGTTCGAGATCTCCCTGCAAGTAAAACTTCAATTAATATTCTCCATTGTGACCATTGTTTGCACTTAATTCCATACTGTTGAAAATGTGTACGACACAAGTATATAAAGTTTTCTCACCGAAAATAAATAGCCTATGATTAAATCAGAGTCCTCAGGGGTGTCCAGTGAGTCTTTCTTCAGAATATCCGTGCGTAACCATTCGCAGTCTACGTAACTTTGGACAGTGCTGTCGTCGCGAACACTGTGTTCACACATAAAGACAAACTTTCTAACTCATCGTCAACTCGTAAAACAGTTTATGTTTTCGTCAAGTACTATAATTTTACGTCTATATTAAGGGGGGGGGGGGGGTTGAG
>JAGJTL010000111.1:1063385-1087442 GCA_022063505.1 Calosoma granatense | reverse complement strand
GGGGGGAGTTGAGTTAATTTAAAACTTATTTCATGCAAAGTGAAACAATTTGCAAAGTAAAGAAATACCCGATGGCTAGTTGATGCCATTTGCCGTCATCAAGACCGGCGGGGATTCGTACAACATCAGTGCCATTAGCTGCAGCTGCATGGACCAAATTCACTCCACCATCTCCAGAAAGCTCCAGCGAGAGGTATGCATCTTGACGTCGTCGAGATCTTAAGCTGAAGATGGTGCCCATCTGTGTCTACAAACGAAAAACACAATCTCCAGGAATGTAGCCTACAATTCTGTGAAATTTTAAAGAATTGTCAGAGAAAAACTTTTAGTGGAATATAATTTCGAAGTAGTTCCAACATATATCCTACTTCCAAAAGTGTTTTACAAGTAATATTTAACATACCTACATGTACTTGAAATGCGTTTTTCAAACTTTTTATTTAACTAATATTTCAATGTAAAAAGTTGTTACCACGGTGCTTTAGGAAATGGCAAAGAAAAACACAGGTAAAGAAACATTCAAAGTATTTAAATTTTATGTGCATAGATTGCCGCAACACGGTTCGGAATTATAAATAGTATTATTACGTTACTGTGAAGTTCTTACGTCGTTATGAAGTCGTAATGTAACGAACAGACTGAACTCGACTGGGAATCGTTGATGACCGTCCGGGAACAGCTGCTGCGAGGGGATCCATATGTAGTTGTTGGGGAGGAGACTCCATGCAGCCGGTCGACCTGGCACACGTTCCCATCGTGCTTTCGACGGATGGAAGTAGCGCCTGTCGTCCAGTGCTAGTGGATTCACAGTATCATAGCAGCCGAACAGGTTGCAGTGTCGCTGTTCCACGTTGTACCCCGGGCAAGCAGGCACCAGGCATTGCCGGGTGCGTTGCTGAATGCCGCCAGAGCAAGTGACACTGCACGCAGACCATTCGGACCACTCACTCCAACCTATGACAGGGTGTACATTTGACAAGGCGCGCTATTAAACCATAATTGTCTGTGTGGATGATGACGTCAACTAATTTATTTAGAAACAGCAATATGTAGATGTATTATTGGCTCACAGTGGTTATTAGAATGTAACAGATTAATGCATGGTTACAATACGAGCACAATATTACGATTGCCTGTTACTATAACAATGAAATAACACGGTCGTATTTATTGCACATGAAGCGCTTATTTTCTTGGCTTGCGTCCAATAATTTAGGAACAAAAATAACATCAGAACAGCGCTTTGTTAGAGTAACAAACACATTTCACTACAAGAAACATTATTATGGGAAACAATAGTGATATTTTGCGGAGCAAACCGAGATAATTACATTTTTATGTCGGAAAACAAAAAGAGAAATATTTTCTTTTCATTGTGACAAGTTCTTGAATAGACAAAATTCTTGTTGTGTTGTGTCCTTAACGAAAACACAAGACAAAAGAATCGAGACGTTCGTTAATGAAAAAAATACAGCAATGAAGTAAAGTGGGCATTTGCAAACATTTGTTTTGCCCGACAACAGAGTTTTATATTCGGAAGATGTAATGAAATTAGCAAAGATTCTTGTTGAAGTAGGTTATAAAGGATTTCGGGGCGAGGAGGGGAGGGAAAAAGTAAACAAATGAAAGCTGAACTGGACGAAAACATTATTATTCTTCGTTTGCTTTGTTGTATGTTGGATATAATGGAAAAAACATTACGAACGAAACAAGTCAGGATAACGGAAAATGTAAAGTACCTGTCAGTTAAGAGGATTGTATTCACAAGTTCGTCATGATTACATTGTACATAAACGTTTGGTTAACAATGCGTCCAGCACCATTAATTTCAACGATTAGATACTAAACTAACACTCTACTACAGTATTAGTACGGTTAAAATAGAATTAAAAAAAGAACTGTTTGCACTTCATTCAGTTGCAGCAGTAGAGACATTAACGTTGTGATCCAATGAGAATGATAAATAATTGCATACTGAAATTTTAATCTAGTTCTGTTTCATATTTTTCTTTTTCATCCCTGCCATACGTAAATCATGTTAATTTAATTAAATACAGGCTCAAGCTTTTGTAGTATGCGCTCACTTTCTCTTTGCGGTATTCATTAGACACATTTCACCGTTGCATATAGAATTAGTTTCACTTTTGTGAAAATATTACCGGCTTAATTAGACCAATTTACAATTAAAATTCATGAAACAAAATTAAAATTTTTTATGATGTTGCCTAATGTAAACGTAATGATGTTAATTTCAAAATGAACAAAATTCATGTAAATTTATAATAAATTTTTAGAAAGTTATGAGTCGTTTTGTAGCATTGAATGAATATGAACATTATTATGGAGTATATCAATTTGTAACAATCAAACAATGAAATAGATTATTTATAAATACTGTTAGACAGTGATAGCACATATTATTTTCACATACTAATAAACAATTCACATGACCAAATTAAATTGCATTGCATGAATATAGATAATTGTTTATTGATTTTAATTGTATATTGGCAAAATAATGTGAGTCGATATAATTGAATTTGCGCACGAACATGCCTATTTTTTACTAATTGCACATTGTATCTACTGTGCCAGTGGTTATCGAATTTACACATCTCAAAATGTACAAAATAAAACCTACTAGTTTATTCTTTGTATCATAGGGATTTGCAGTTTGAAGTTTATAAAATCTGTTTGAAGAAATACTTGTAGAGAATGGATACTTACCAAGGGCTTTCCAAACTCTCTGCTCGATATTTTCAGCCCAACGTACCACGGAGACGGCCTTTAGGCCCTCTGGGACACTGGCAGTTATCACATCGCTGACGCAGAACACTAGATATTCCGCGGGCACCGGTTCAACACCATTACATTCTGCACCGTCGTCACGCTGAAACGTCACATTGACCTGTCTGAAACATAATGAAATCTGACGTTACAACTGAAACAGCAACTAAAGTAGCTTTATTAAAATGAAATAAAGATCTACCCCTCCAACCTCATGAAATCTTTTTCTGCATTTCAAAAAAGCTAGTCAACGCAAGACTTGAATCGTGATAGAAGCGTTCTGTTTCAAGATTGTTTTATTGAAAAGTTGAAAACATAAAAGGCAAAAGACTTCTCTAGTAATGAGTTTCTTATTTCTACAATATAAAAAGAGAATCATTGCAGATTGCCAAGTTGAATTGATGGTTGGAAATTGTATTTTAAGTTATCTATAGTACATTTCATTACTGGTGTGTTGTGAGGAGAACTGCTTGCTGTTAGGACGGTGGTAGCTGGTGAATGTAACGGGACGAGTTCTTCAATGAAAAGCAGCTGCACTTTACGTTACACGATTTCAGACACTTCTCTGAGTAAAGAAAAGAACGTTCCGTGCTTGAAACAAAGCATGACGATGCCTTTCAGTCTAATGAAATACTTGACGACGAGCAACGTACATTTAATAATCCTACAACCAAGCTTCTCTTCAAGATTCAGTAATGACACCTAGCCTGGCGTGCACAGTAATGAATAAATAAGTTGTGTCTTCAACACTTTAGAAAATATGTACGTTTTACAATAAAAAACGTTACTATCATTTGTAATTGGTTTATTTGTGGTTGTGGATTAGGTTCAATATTGAAATTCTTGACTTACACGGTCTGACAGTGGTGACTTGGTACGTTATAACATCTCTATCTAATTGTGGGTGATAGACGACTCTGTTGTGTGAGTATTAACAAACTTAGGAAGAAATGAGGTTAAGCAAAAATAGTTCTCCACTGGTCTAGTATTTAGCTGGATCCAACAAATGGACACATAAACTACAATGTATCCCTTTGAGAGTTTCCACCGAACAACTGACGGGAAAGGAAAGAAATCCTAATGATACTTGTCGTCCCTGGATTCCAGAGAATGTGGTACCGGATAACAGAAACAAGATGAAAGGCTTTTTAGATTAGCTTGCTCGAGAACATAAGATCAGAAAAAGTAAAGCAATTAAATCAAATTATAAAACGCAAGAGCAAAGACGATATAATTTGTACAAAGCTACTATTTACAAGCAATATTCATCGTTATAAAACTTAGCCAGTTAGAGAAAATAATTCTTACAGGAAATATGATTAATTCCGTGTTTAAAGAGTTTTATAGTATACCCTTAAAATTATTAACGTATTGCTCCGGAGAAAATTAATATTAGCTGTTCTGTTTATAAAGTTATTGTGAATATATTAAGGCTGAAAATACCCTACGGCCAGAAATGGATCAGAGGAAATTGAGGAACCAATTGAATGGATGTGAATAATAATGACGAAACGAAAGTATATCATTACATAATACATTTTACAAGCATGTTCATAAATAATCTTTTCACAATTAAATACTGAAAGTCTGTAATTGAATATAATAGTTGGAAACAATGTAACATTAAGCCGAGAGTTTCTTTTCGTGTAGAAACGCAAGAAAGTACATGTTTTATCATTGCTAGATGTTTTTTTATTTGCATAGTAAACTTCGATGAAAACTTCTGTGAATATTCAAGGAAAATTAAGTTATGGCCGCGCAAGAAGTTAGCTTTCAAGCGAACAAACAAAGAGCAAAGGAAATGAAAAAAAAACAACAAAATAGCAATCACCTACCATTAAGGAGAAAATTTACATAATTATAAGCATCAAGCCAGCTATGCGACAACATTGAAAACTCGTTATTATATCTGTATTTACTTGTAACTGTTAAGTTCCATTGCTTGTACTAGACATATAATGATTGTTTTGCAGTGATTACACATCGCTGAACAATTATAAAATGACGTAATTATAATTTTTTTACGTCATGTGTAACCGACACTTTACCATGTGGTAAATATTGATATTGTATTAATTAATTTCAAATAGCAGTGGTACAATGTATTATATTAAACGTTGCATGATATATTTACTGAATAAAAATTCACCATTATTAATAATTCTGAATACTTGTGACAGATAATTAAAATTCAATTTATTTACACATTCATTGTTCAAAAAATTATGATTTACAGATTCTAATTTAATTTTGAATATTATGCAAAATATGTGTTTAGGCATGAAATATAAATTCAATGTAAAATGTTAATTTACATATAATCATAAATTTTGCAATGAAAATTTAATATTAATTTTACATAACATTCACATTTTTATCATCAAATGATTTTCGCTATATTCAGAATGTTTTATTTCATTTATAAAAATTAACCGAAGAAACACAGTACATATTTTGCTGTTCTTCTTCCGTGAAGGATTTTTTCTAAAGAGTTCAAAAATGATTCACTTTATTTATTTTTACCAAAAGTCCTAACGTTGATGGAATGAAAACATGCAAAAAGTTCGCTCGAAGCGTTCGCGAGATATTTGAAATAATTTAAACTCAAGAATGTCAGAAATGAACAGACTCTCAGCCTTTTTGCTTCCTGCTTTGAATTTTTACCGTTTTCCTTTGATGAGATGAACTTGGTGTATTTTTTAGACAGGTATTAACTTGGTTGTACCAGACTGGGTACTTTGCACGGCGTAATGTAAATATAATTACTGTTGTTTTGACAACAATCGTTAACTCATGAATATTAAACCTTGTTCCGGAAGCGAGGAGACAAAGATAATACCAGTTGAGCTATTGCAAATATTGTCTATTCCACAACGTTGATAATAATCGACAAAAGTAAACATTACACCAAGTATAGAATAATATTTACTAGAAACAGAGCGAATCCATACACACTTCAGCAATGAGTAAGCAACAGATTTACATAATCTAGAGATGTATGTTTTGTATAATAACACTAGATAAACATTTATGTAATTGTTAAGTCTTGATATTATTTAATATCACTATAATTTTATATTTTCCTAATAATACCAACACTGGTTTTAACATCATGTTTCTATACTGGTTTCAAATTCAAACTGAAAAATGTTTTACTGCCCGTTTCAGATGTGATTTGTTATTTATCTACTTGTACACACGCAGGGCATGCAAATGAGATTTTGGTGAAAAGCGGTGAGCGAGAGCAAACGAATTTCACCGCTCATAGTTTTGTAATTACATACGAGCATGTATATTGAAAATCTGATTAACGCCGGTACATGTACGAAGCACAGTTGAATGTTACAGAGTACTGTACAATATATACTGTCACAGACATAATTCAGTTACATCTCGCACTGGTACAGACGTGGTTACGCAGGCACTATACCTTACTAATGAAATTTATCGCTAAATTAAGTAATTAACAAGCGCACCGATGCGTCTCAATTTACTGCTACTAGCAATTTATAAGCCTCTGCCGAGTGCGTGCTTCACAAATATCTGATTTATTAGTCAGATGATAGATGAAAAAATTGATCCACATTTTGCACTGAAATATTGCATTATTTGACTGTTTCTGTAAACCAGGACAGTTTCACGATACATACATCTCGTATATTTGCTAACTGTATGTACCTCTGTAATATTTAGTTGTGTATTTAAACTAAAATCTGAACGAGTAAATAACTATTTTGTGCACGCAGAACAATGGACTTTTTTCAATCGCTTAAATACTCCTATTGCAGAATTACCCATAATTCATTGCAGTGTTTTTGTATACCGGGGGACCGTTTCACGTGAATTTACCGATTACAATATGTGTAAATAAATGTAGTTATGAATTATATTTCTTGTGTGCAAAGATTAAATATCACATTTATCAGTGGTTGTTAAATTTCATAGTTGAAATGAAATATCTGTGTAATTTGTGCAGCATAGCAGCCGCGGGGATTCAGCAGAGGTGTGTGTGTGTGTGTGTGTGTGTGTGTGACTATAGACCGGATGAGATATGTTCCCTTTGTTTCACAGACCTGTGCAGATAACGTAATTATTATTATGTTCTACTACTAGTCATCATTACAGAGTTGTGCACTTTGGAGATAACCATTCCGGGATCAGAGGATGTGGTGCAAATAACGTACGTTATCGTTTAATGATATTTACTAGAAAAATTATTATCAATAACAGCTGACGCTATTGATTTATGGCATATTTAATATGTTCCAAACGATAGCGGTTTATAACGTAAGTAGTGTTTCCTCGATATTAACCTCATTTTTACTCTTCATTTAATTTTACAATTTAATGTGATTTTCTTGCAGAAGGCTTATTTCGTTGGGATAATATCTAAATATTTGAAATGATATCTGTCTCATGGTTATGTAATATTTAATGATATTTCTTGTTAGTTGAGTTTGTTTTTTACCGCACAAGTCAACATGAAATACACAGTATAGAATTTATGAGCATCTCTCGGCTGTTTCGGAAACTTTATGCAGCCATGTTCGACACTCGGAGTTTATATACGAACGACAATATATCATACATGGAAATTGTATACTTACTTACTCTCTAAACAAACACAAGCGTTCTAGGTAATAACGAAACGTATTTGGTGTCGCACAACCGAGAACTGTTTTATTTGTAAAAGAAACTTCTGTTGCTCTTCTAAAATACTACACTACAATGGTTCAGCGTTGTTTCATACAGGTTTGGAGTATTTAATAACGGTCGTGTACCAACGTGTTGTTACTAAATTAGAAGATTTTCAGCTAGTCGAAAAGAAGAAAACTGTCGTATCGCATAAAAACTTAAACCATTTTCTTATACGGCACAATAGGATCGTTGGGTATTGTAGGAGAGTAGATATGGCTGTATAAAATGCTAGAAGCACCCTGATGGCGTGATATTAAGAGAGAAAAAAATTCAATATACCATCTGATCTCCCCAATATTTGTACGCACGGCGACTTCTTAATAATTGTGCTGGGACTATACTATACACAGTAGAGAAGGACGACGCTACGATAGAGGCAGAATAAGAAGAAGAATCATGGAGTGAGTGAAAGTGGCACGGGGTAGGTTAGGTCGCGTGAAGCGGAGAACTGTTCCTGAGTGGTGAAGAGGTTTTAATTAGCGCTTCAAAATATCGGCAGGGATTGGCGCACTGATCTCCTCGTCGTCGTCATTGTGCTCTCTCGCCTTTGACGTTGTAACGCCTTAATACGAGACAACATCAAAAGATATTCCATCAACAAAGTGAAAACTTATTGAATCTGATATCGAGATCCGAGACCTCGTCAAAGAAAAAAAGTTGCCATTGGGATTAGATGCTGAAAGGGATATTTTAGTGCATAACTCCTCAATCCATTACACTAGCCTCCCTCTCGCTTGTCCTCCCCCCCTAGAGTTATCAGACGAAGTGAAGTGGTGCAGGGAGGAGAAATTATCCACTTAAAAGTAATTCTTCCACAATACTGAAATTCGAGTCAAATATTTCATCATTCCAATGAAACTGGACTCCGAAAATTACTCTTCATTTATTTGATTTTGTTCATACAGAAAGGAATTAGTGATAATTCAGTGTGCTAACATACGTACACACATGTATACAGTACAGCTAGTAATAGTTTATCAAAGTATTTTACTGGTAGTGTACATAAATCTTGATATCTCTCACCGACAGTTTTACTGCATTTTTGCACAAACTGAAATGAAACATTGCAAGATAAACAAGAATTATAGTTTACATTTTGCGCGTTTTATACTTTTGTTTGTGACGATTTAACAGTGTGCTATTTTCCGGTTCTGCATATTGAATACAGTATTGTATTCAGGGCAATTTTCCAATCTGATATCTATACTTATTATAAACTTAAATATAACACGTATCTATGCTACAATATATACGAGTATATTTACAGTAGTATTTAATCAACGTTTCTGTATTGTTTCAATGTGAAAGTTAAATTAGCAAATGCATGTGTTAATCATTGTCAGTGGGATTTGTCTCGACAGATTTAGTTTAGCAGTGCACAGATGTTCTCGCTAGAATGAAATTGAATAAAGGACACGATACATCTAAAACTAATTATCCAAAGTGAGAGCTTGATAGTTCTAATTTAGCTGTGGAAGTTACTTGATGTTTAGAGGAACATTAACATGTAAGTAGCATATAAGTTACTAACCTGTAGTCATTAGCATTGGCCGTTGCCATCAGACGATCGGCTCCTTTATACGTGCTTACAAGGTGAAAATGTGCTACCAATGGTGCTCCAGCCACACCCGGTCCTTGAGTGGGCTCCCCAGCAGTCACCAGACCTTTGAAGATCACATCCGCTCTGGCCGCGCTTTCCTCAACACTCACTTGCTTATCGGACAAAAAGTCCTGCAGATCGCAACATGCCACCGACAATGTTGTCGTGGACGCGTACAACCACACACAAAACGTGAACAAGACACCCGAAATCATTGTTAATATAACTAACTACACACTCAGGACAACGGAACGCTTGCTTTTATAACGGGTTTGTAGTGGTTTGTTTGCTGGTGTCCTAGATATTTTTTTACGTCTGGTTTGCCATCATATCCCACAGGATCAAGGATATTGAAATGTCACGGTTATATTGGATCTTGTGCTAGAAAAAAGAAAATCTAATTTTATCACAGGTGTTTCTCAGTTGACGTAGTCTCAAACTGGTTGAAAACCGAATGAAACATGAACTTATATACACAAGGGGATGGAGATATTTAAATTATTTTAGATTATATTTATAAAATATTATCTTCGGAAATTAGTTTGAACTTCTTGGCGTGCTCGTTTATATGTATGTATATTGAAAGTCAACGGTACACTTTGCGCAAAAAAGAACAAATTTTGTGACAGTGACATGCGACAGAATCTCGTATTTCTGCACGATTTATATCATGGCATACACAAATTGCAGTGCAATTCGATCAGACAGTGATAGATTATCGGAAGACTTTTATGGAAGTAAATTCTATTTTGTTGATTTAATTTCAGCATACTGGGTATTAACGGTATTGTCATGTGTCACGAGGCGTATAGTTTATAACATTTTCCGGATTTACATTGAATAAAATTGTACTTTTACAAAGAATCTTATAAATCTTCTTCTGTACACAATTGAATATGCTTTCTGCTTGCATAGGTGTATATACAATTAATTATAATAACAGTTCATTATGTACTGAACTCCGTCAACACTACTGAATATTCATACAAGATCATCCGATTACATCAATTAAGTTTGCAAACATGACATTCAGTTCCTCTAATTACCTATGTGACGTGACGGAAACTGTGTTTTCCAATAATCAGATTTAAACATTAAGGAACATTAAACTAGCAAAACTAGTACGAATAAGTTTCATATTACCTTTGAAAAGCTGCAGTATTTGTACTTTTAAGTCTCTTCTTTGATGTATTTGAACAATACAAGTTAGTATGTAAATAGAAAGTTAATAGAAATATTTCCATCTACTTGAAGTTCTGTCAGAACAGAGAACTTTGCAAACGCACAATGTCGCGTTATTCTATAGTCGTAAAGTTAAATGTGCCGCGAACATTACTCGTCAGAGGGGAAACACTAAAATACCACTATATGTATATAACAGAAACCATCCGACCGGCCAAGCAAGCACCCCAACAAACTCGTGTGCGTAGCAGGCACAGAAACGTAAAGTTAGTGAGGGAGTTTAGTTAAACCCCTTGCTCAAACATTACCACAGAATGCACAGTACTATAACCAGAGCACAAGTACAGAGTAACAGAGTACAACAGTAGGAGAATTGTGATAGAGAGTTAAATGGTAAACGAACCAGTGCTGTTTACAATAGAGTAGTCGTTCAGTAACTGTGCGACGCTTGCCTGTACTTGTCTCTTGTTTGCTTGTACTGACAGAGGGACAACAAATGAGCAAATCTACGCCCACCATGCGTACTCATCCCGAATATTTATAACCCCGACATCCATTCCCTGGACTCTGATTGCCCTGGACCGTATAAAATACGTCTCGGCGCTATAAAATCGTTTATAGTCGCAATTTATGACGCGCGCGGCCAACACACAGAATATTGACAATGACATATAAAGTAATAAAAATAATAGACACAAAATAAGACACTAAATATTAAACTATATGGACAAACCAAAATTTAATAACATTTGATACTGTTTATAAAGTTCTAGTAAAAGTAAACAATTCTGTATGCAAACTATTTAGGGTAACACGCCATATTAATTTTTCAGAATGAATTAGTAATACTTTTTGTTTTAGTAATAAATTTATTCCCTGTTTTACGTAAAAAAACTGTGTATACAAAATAAAATAAATACAAAAACTGTACAAATTATTTGACAGTCTGCCAACAAATCCGTCATAATTACTAACTAGGATTAACGTGCATTAAATGCTGATTATAATAAATTAAAAGACATAAAAATTCATCAGCGTGTTTTATTTAATGAACTAATATATTTCCTGCGGAGAGAGAATATTTTTTCTGCACAAAATTTTACTTTTGGCATGTTTCAAGAGATTTGCAGAAAATGTAGAATATAATTTAAAAAAGAGAAAATTAAAACAGAGTAACATTAAAAAATTAATTTTTCGTTTTACATGCATGCGTTTAAAAGTTTATCATAACACAACTATGTCATGGTATATTTAAATATTTGATTACTATAAAGGTAGTCTGTGTAATGCGATTAACTATTTAATCATCAGTGTTTTGATGAGTAATGTTAATTGTTTAGGTTTTTTCAAGACAACATTCTTTTTTCATTTACGTAATAAATTTCATTTAGACTATGATGAAATGAATTAATGAAAAGTAAATATAGAAATACTGAGTAAATATAAGTAAGAACAGTACCAATTATCCTTTTTCCAGTTGAAAAGAGTGATGTGTGAGATACTCTTGATATATCACCGCTGGATTCTGGGATATCTGACGTGAAACTAACAAACTTCTATACCGCTAAGTATGATTACATTCTTAATATATCGGTTGCGACTCAACGTAACACGATTCCGGTACGATATCGGTATCTAGTGTCGATGTTTACACCGGAGTAAACCCGGAAATATTAGCACTATGTATCGACCGACTGATCTGCTAGACGGACGTGTGGATACTGCTGGAGCCGATCCAGCGTCCGACTGGCGCCGTGAAGGATACGCGGCGATTGCGCATCGTTTCAGCAGGACAGCACTCAGGCGGATTCTCTATTCGCATTTACGCGGACTTTCCTAAACTTATCGACAATGTACTGACTGACACTAGTTACACTCATATATATCGAGAGAATTTAGGTCAACTATCAGCCACATTTGTTTGCATGTTTTTGTATATACTTTATATATAATCCTGCTAAAGTTAGTACTTTTATATTTACATAATAATAGCATATGAATAAGGGCGCATGCAGTATCAAATTATTAAACAAAAATAATATTATTGACCAAAGGCAGTTAAATTTTGAAAACTTATACCATAATTTCCCTTGAGATTTTCATATTTCGCATATATTTCTTGTATTGACAACATTTTGTACATCATCAGTTCTATAATCTTCTTGTTATCAGAAGCTTCTTGCTAATGTCACAATAATTTTGAAATTATTTAATACTTACAGATTTGCGACTCCAATAATTAAATTTGTGTCTGCGAGAGACAGTTAATATAATCTGAAGGTTCAATATTACAAAACGGTAAGCAAGGATTTACGTCATCTCTGCTAATAACCTCATTCTGACGCACGTCTGCAAATTGACAAGACTTTTTTCGATTGGTTTTGTGTGTGTATGTGTGCGTGCTAAAACTAACTAATAAAAATCCAAAACAACATTGCCATTCCACAGTAGACTTGTTTATTTTCGCTTGGTGATATTTTAAATTTGATAAAACAAACATTGGAATATGAAAAGCAAATATTATGAGTAGATTACACCAACTAGGTATAAGTACGTGTGTGCGTTGTAGACAAAATAGAGTACAGTTCCGTGTGCGACATATGTTCATGACTTAATGCTGAACTTGTGCATATCACACAGCTACAGCTGTTCACAATTCTACATGATAATTACGTATTTGTAATTAAATTACGTGCTAATGACATTTAGATTTAGAGTGTAGACAATCTTATGGCATCATTTATAATCTGAAGATTTAAAGTTCAAAACTCAATCAGATGATTTAGGGAAGTCTTTGTAGAGAATTATATTGTTTGTATGTATGTTCTATACTGCACTATATTCTAAAGTACTCTACGCATCAATCGTGACACAAACATGATGCTGTTGAAGCAAGATTTAGGATTTAGACCATGGGTTAATTTGGTAGGATTATTTAGTATAGTCTAGATATAAATTAATAGTACTGATTCTGTAATTGTCTATAAGCGTTGTGATTATTACAGCTGAGTGTCAATTTGAAATTACAGAGTATCACATTAAATATTCTCAACTCGTATACCGTTTCATAAGAAAGTGAAACTCATTACGATTTTGTAATTTGACATGATGGTCGTTCAACAATAGTTATCACAATACTTTAATCAACGTTTATTTGTACTTTGACATACTTATACTTTTCCGATATCTTGTTTTCGTACAATTCTGCCACTTGTAAATGGATTTCGTATATCTTTTTCGTGACATCTGACTTTGGAGAGACTTCCACTCACTCTTAAACTAATCTTCAAGGCCGACGTGTCTATTCGTACGTTGAAATCAGGAATGAAAACTGTTTCGAGAATGTTTTCTCTTCATATATAGGCACAGCATACAATTCCACAACAAGAGAGAGTGAGAGAGAGATTCATAAACTTCATCTTTCGTCAGCGTAGAGATTTTTCTTTGTCATCGCATTCTCATAATGAGGAAAAAGTCACGGAACCGTAAGTTCGTCTCTCAGCCTATGTGGTGAGCACGCAACACAAATATTAAAAGTTTTCGTCGCGTGTAATAGCAACATATATGTACACGCCTAACGAGATTACAGGGAACAATACTTCTAAATTGCGTAGAAATGTTGTTATTGCGTTAAAAGTGAGACACGAGTTTGCTGTAAGCTGTTAAAAAGTATAAACGTCAAAGATATATTCATCAATGACGTTTAACATGGAAGGGTTGGATTCTTTGTTGACAGTTTACTCTTATGTTCATGTTACCGTATGAATACTTCGACATACTAACAGCTAAAACTATAATACAGTTTACTTTATATAAAAAATATCCGTTGCAGGCAACCTAACATGTTTAGAAATCTGGTGTCTGCAACACTATATTAATTAGTCTACATGCGTCAACGGAAATGTTCTTATATATTATTACCGCACAAGGTTTTTGTTACTACGAAATCCCTTTTGTTGAAATGTAGAGCTATGTATTTAATTAAAGAAAACGTATAATTATTATTTTATTGCAAGTACCTCATACCGTTTATATATTTACTTAATGTTAATTAAATCAGTAACAAAGCAAAAAGTACAATTAAATATTTACACAAAAGCAATAATTCAGCCAAACAATATATTTTGTATATCTCGTATATTTAATCAAGACCGTAAATCATTAGTTACAAACAACTCAAAAACAATATAGACTGTTCTGTTCCGTGTTATTATTAACAAAAAATACAGCAACACTCAACTCAACAACAGAAATAAATAAAATGTTTTACGGCAGATTTCTTTATTCGAATAGAAACATTTCTAAACGATTTTCAAATGTAATGTACGTCTGGCAGACTATTAGACTGTGAGTATACAGTGTATGTGTCTGTGTGGTTTTGCTGAATGTACTATATATCACTATGTGTCAAGCGGAAAACGCTCATATATTATCACGGAGCAAGTCAAAGCGATTCAAGGCAACCTGAAACTATTTGATAAGGGTCCTTATGTCTATGTAGATATTAACAATATAAATGCTGTTTTCACATACATATATACATAAAGGTAATCCTTACTTGTTAATTCATGTGTTTAGTAATTATCTAATTTACCTTTTATCCCGTTAGAAATTGTATTGAGGATTGGATATAAATCTATACTCGCACATCAACAGTGTAACGCTGGTTGCCGGTGAGTAGTTCTCATTTGATTACCTCAAGTCGTCTTGATAGAATTTTTCTAAAATGTTAGCGTATTGTTTCTGCTGTATGCTAGATGCTATAGCTAATTAGATAGGAAACTTATTTCACTTTGTCTGTACCAGACAAGACAATAAAACGAAACAGAAAATGTTCAGAGTAAGAAATAAGAAGCAAGAAATATAAATCGGAAAACTGATGAGATTTTTTACGAGTGTCGGTGTAGGCGTGGGGGACAAACACGGCAATGTTTATGTAAATAGGTAAAATCGTTTGCAGGAAAACGATTTCTGGGGTAGGGCTGGGTGCAATTGTATTTGGTATTCAAATTTACACCGGCGCTCTCTTCGAAACCGCGAGATGGAACTTTAGAGATCTCGTCTCTCGTACAAAAACGAATCTGCACTTTTCTACTCTCTACGAGCGTGGACGAAAAGGATAATAGTAAGCACCACTGTGGAAAGCAAAACATTATTATATCTCTTCTCCTTCTGCTGCTGCCAAATGGGCCTTGTCGGATCGGTTATACATGCAATGTTGAAAGGTAGCTACTGAATAATAAAATCTTGTGTATCTCTCTTTAAAATCATATTATCCATTGTTGTACAAGTTGGTATAATATTATTATATTAGCTTGTTCGATATTGTTTATCTGTCAATATTTTAACTAAGAGTAATACCTGCGTCGTACCTCCCCGCTGGACATGTACAATATTGCGTGGTATATTTTCACATGATGATGGAATCACATCCTGTGTGTATGTGTTGGTTGCATGCTGGAACTAGTATATAACTGTAGCCCCCATCCCCCTTCCCATTAAACATACAATATTACCAGCCATATATCAGGTTGGATCTAGCGTTCCCGGGCAACTAAAAAATAACAGGGACGCCATCTCTCGATTGTTTCACGCAGCGCTCCGACCATGATGGCGGTGGTACTTGGTTGCTGTGCGAATTTATCAAGTACTATCCTGTTGTCTAGTCCAGTAAGGGAATTCATTGACGCTTTGAATAGAACAACATTAGTGAAGACGTCACGAAAATGTGTTTGTCCCACTTTGTGATTAATAGAGTTTTTTGCCAATCTCTCTCTATCTCTGTCTCTCTCTTTTCTTATAATTTTAAACAGAGCGCTTTCTCTCATTAATTCCCTTTTTTATTGGAAAAAAAGCGTGCTCTAATTAGCAAAAAGATATTTTTTTGTATTTGTGCAATAAATTACGTTTGGGGTTGAAATTTAATTGAAAAATGCAGAAATTTGTTTACGTTTTATAACGTTCTCTTCGGGTCTTACTGACTGATAAATTGATCAGTGGAGTTTGAAAAAAATTTAATTATAAAGTATTTTATTTTAACACACTCTATTCGAGCATAATGAAAAAAATATTTGCTATAAAATTATTTTAATTCTCTGTGCTATATAAACTCAGCGGCAATTATAAAATACAAATTTCTAAATACATATTTGCAATTTTATGAAAAGTTAATTGAAATTTTAGCTGTATGTATTTTCTTTTTCGAGTGGTGTTTTCATATATGTATAGCTAATGGAAATGCTATTGTATTAATACTGCGGAATATTTTTATAATGAAAACATAATCTGTATTGTATTTTACCGTGTACAACTATTCGCGTCCATGATAGACGTGTGGTTTTAGCCGAAAATCAATACTAAATAATTATAGGTAGTTCCCGTATTGCAATACACAGCGTAACCGATATGTTCTGTAATGCATACTAAATTCTCTGTCAGTATACATAAATATCCGACGCATAAATAGAACTTTCATTATTTTATATAACTCTAGTATTGATATTACCAATAGTAATATCCTTTGAGAAATATGTGAATAAAAACTTTTCTTTATATTAGAATTATATAATATTATAAGAACTTTCTGAATAATCTAGAATAATTGGCTCCAGGTTCGATTTTAGATTACACAAATGGCATCAACTACCTCCCCTGTTCGACGCACGGCACTGTTCATGATTACGTGTGGCCTACAGTGGCTGATGAGAAGTGGTGAGGCACGGCTGGGGGGGCACGGTAGTGCAGAGGACCGTTGCTTATCGGTGTGCGAGCAGCCAGCCACTTTGTTCTGTAAAGTTCGGAGCTTTTAAACCGAATACAAATATCATTGGACGTCTGAAAGGACGACACAATAATGGTGTAAGCAGGCACAGCACGCTGCGATAAAAGTTGTGAATAAGGTGAACCGTCGACAATGTACAGGCTGTGTGTGTGTGTGTTTGTGTGTGTGTGGGGGGGGATGAGGAATTACTTGCGTTATTTCATTAAGAGTTTAAAGTGCTGATCTACTATTTAATTTAATCTTATTACAGTTTGTATTCGAGTTCGGCGCACAATAGAAGCAGAATTCAATTGTTTTGTACATTTGATGAAAATAATGGCAGTAAACCGAAGTGTATTTTCTGAAAATTTGTATTTTCAAATTTAATTCGTTGAATATTCTATGTGATTGGTTCGGTGGCGACTAGAATAATAAAAAGAAAATAAATATTCTAACTGTTATTAAGAGTAAATCTAATTCTTACTATTATTCATTATAGAATCTATAATATAGATTCTTGCAGGATACAACTTAATATTATATTTGTCTCTATTATTTATGACATTACAATTCATACATTCTTTACAAGCCGGACCTGTGTGGGACACAACAATTTAGATTTGGATAATGTCAACTGTAAGGTTGTTGCGAGTGTAGATTCGAGGGTGCTGGTCCAGTAATTCCACGTCGCTCAGCTCACAGAGCACCTACAATACAGCGAAAGTCCGGTGTGTCATTTTAGCGTCTTCAGTTGGAAACACTTCGGAGCCCCGGGACTCATTCAGTTCACAAGGAACCCGTAGTAACTTGCACAAAGCACAAGCCCCCGGACAAACGAATGGATGGATGGACGAACGTTATCTTGTGTTTCACAATCAAGCGAATGTTCATAGATTTATATCCAATTCCTTTGATTAGCAAACGTAGAGAACATGAATTGTCTCCTTGTCTCTCTATGGACTGGACGTAGCAGAGAAAAATAATCGTATTTCACAATTTTATTACAGACTTACATGGATTCCCTTTTACGAGAGATTGAAAATCAGTTTATTATTTTCAGTGCAATATGAAACTTGTGCTTACATTAAATAAGCGTTTAAATTCACAATAAAATGTATAAACTCTGTATTATGTAATTTCACACTATTTATAAGCATGTATTTCAATATAAAATCAATATGTGCAGCCTTGTGTCAGGGCAGCCAGATAACAAATATACACACGTCAATTTGAATTACATTTATTGCTGTGTAATCCAACGAAGATAAAGGTTTTATCTAATAATCATTACTCGAACTTTATCATGTGGAAAATTGATGTAGCCAAGCCAAACTCATCAACTAACAAAGATTTTCATTTGAAACTTCGTTGTAATTCGCAGGATTATATGGCGAATATATTTTTATCTGTTAGCAACGAAACAGTTTGCAGAATGAGGATATTCAGTTAAGAACTAACAACATGATTTCCACCGCTACAGTTAGTACGACGGTAGAACTCGTATATACTGTCGAAGCGAAAGAGTCTATTCCGGCAAGTTATATACGCGACTGGACGTTGTTGTTCCCTGAATCTGGCGCCAGCGCACAAGGAAAACAACACCGCGTCCGCTCTATAAAACTAACAAACGAAATTCTCTCCTCGAATCGAAAGACCAACGATAAAACGGAACGAGCGACGCGTTAAATAAATTAAAGAAAAAGAAATAGTTAGCTCCCGTTAACAGAGGCGCGTCTCGGAAAACAAACACGCGTCTAAGTTCATCAAAGTGAAACACTTGAATACGATATACCAAGTTAATATAATCAACTCAACACTACTTATTAGTCTGGCAACCTAGTTATCATGTTTGTCAGGCTGGTCACGTTCTAAGATTCATAACAATTTAGTCTGAAATCTGTTGATGTTAAGCACATGATGATATTATGGAATATATATTAACTGTTAGTTAATATAATAATAAAACAATGTTTTAAAACATGTTATACCACAGAAGAAAATATAAAATACAAATACGGGAAAAATATACACCGACCGTATAATAATATAATGAAATTAGGAATTTTGTGGTAGAAAAAAAAGCGGATAAAATACTGTCTGTAGAAAATAACAATCAGAGCAAATCGCATAAAAAAGAACTGCACAGTATAAGAACGAACAAAGAAATATAACACACGTCAACATAAAAACGGAAACGAAGAGAAAAAAATTCCTACAAGAAGAAAAATCAATTCTCACATTTTCGTTCTTTCGTACTACAGTCGCGATATCGAGAAAAGCAAACGGCAAGATCCCATTATCGGTTACGGAGGGTTGTATGTATGTATGTAATGTATGTGTACAGGCAGTAAGAGGGGGAAATGGTAGATGTGGTGCCAAGAAGAGGTGAAGCGACACAAAGGGAGAAATACTCGAAGCATCCACAGAAAGAAACAAAATAAATGACATGTACGAAAATGTTTAAAATACATTTTCAGAATAGCATTTCATCAACAGATTACATGTTTTTTAATTAAACTGTCATTTTATAAAATTAATATTCATAATGCAGTTTCAATTTAATATTTTATTGAAACGTGTTGGTTTTGAAGAGCATTGTTTTTAAATGAAATATTTCACCTAACATAAATATAATAATGGATTTAAATAAATATTAATTTGAACATTAAATATGAGTGTACGTACTCATGTTTATTAAATAAATAAAATACTCGTATGTATGATTAAGCTTTATGTATTATAAAATCGATTATTAGTTTAAACGAGTTCTTCACTGTTGTAATACCCTATATAATAAGCAAAATACCTTTATGTAATTGTATCACAACGATAAAATGTATTTGTGAATCAGGAGAGTGCGAGAATATTGGTTGCTTGATATTAGTAGGTATATATACCTAGAAGATGCCCAGAGCAGGAGACAGTCAAGTAATCACCATATAATCGTGTTTAGGGGGAGCTGCGTAGTCGGTCTATTTGCACAAGATATTTTCCGCAGATATTCACGCATAAACACGTCTACCATCGACAAAATTCCACTCGCTTCAGTTAATGTGAATACGACCGCACGTGTGGTGAGCTAGGAATTGTAGCAAACAGGTAGAAACAAGTTATTTTCAGTCACACGGAAGAATGTTAATTCTTATTTGATTTTCTCCCTATTTTGAAAGGTTCGTACAATGTTAATGTCCATTCTGAAATTCGATATTTCCGTTTCAACGTTACAGTGAAGAAGACGATCATTCAATATCCAATAAAACAACATTGTTATTGTTTTTAAGATCATTTTAGCTCGCAGATAATGGAATATGCTTTACAATATTTCTTTTTTATAGTATTACTGGCCATCGCGTTCTTTCAAAACAAATAATAATTTTAAAGAATAATATCATTGGTCTAATTTCCTGCACGAAAACAGATAAAAAGATACAGTTCTAATAATATAGTGTACACTCATACTACTACGGCAAAGATAAGATTTCAAAATATTAGAAACGTTTTTTAAAAAGATTCACGTCGACATATTGAAATATGAATTAAAGAAATATGTTGCAAACATGATATGAAAAATGTTATTAACTGTTACTGAAATTCTGCGACTTTCTCCATAGCTTTGCATGAATGCATTGCGATTGAATTAAAAAAAATACAACTTGATATCGGAAAAAATTTCATCAGAAACTCCAAATTGAAGTTACATTCTCAAAAACGCGTTCGTGAAAAAGTTTTGACGAAGAATGAAGAAAGTTATTTTCAGATCATTTAACAGAAGTTGGGAAGAATTTCTAAAATTGTAAACGTGTTGAAATGTTAAATTGACCGTTGAACATCTAGCGCCCCTGGAGGAAAAAATAACATTTCCTAACAATGGAATTTCTCTCACAGCGGCAAATATATCAACGGGTGAATTTTTCACTTAGATGCATTCTAACCTCATATATCTTCGCTATATAATTAGTGAGTAGATTCCGTTGTGAAACAGACTGTCTGGTTTATAATGGTAGATATAGGCCAGTGTGAGGTGAATAATTGCAACAAAGGACAGCACTATATTAGTTGTTGATTGGTGCTCTCGATAAACGCTTAAGTATTTGACAGTCGGACTCGCATTACTTTTAAGACTTATGCATAATTCATTCGGCAACTAGAGCTGCCAATCTAAATCTTAAACGAATCGGAAGCAATAGCAGCCGCGTCCGCACCCGCATCCTACCGTCAGCATTGCACACAGCTGAAAGTAGTAAAAGCGAGCTGATAGGGGGCGGGATGTGGGCAAGTGTGTTTGCGTAGAAATGAGAAAGACTGGTAGAACGAACGAATGAAAATGTCTTACGTAACGGCAGCGCTAGTGGCGGCAATGGAAGGAAATTGACTCCTGATTTCACGCCTAGCGATCACCACAACTCAGGGAATATATATGAGATATACGGGCCCAGAGGCGTAGACAAAAGACCTACCTACAGAAGATGATGTCTACATTATTGATAGCGGACAAAGTATTACGCACGTGGACACTTGCGGGCCCGCGGTAACAGCATCTTGAGCCTATAGGGACTAGTACCTTAGCACTAACTGAGATGGATCATCATCTAGATAGTTTACAAAGTTCCAGAATTATCCGTACTGTACGAAGTTAGTTCATAATGAGTCATAAAAAGAAGACTGAACGAAATTTACTATTTGATATTAGAGGAAAAATAAAATACATATATCACAAACTTGTCGGTATTGTGCACATATGTTGATGCTATAAATTAACAAAATTCCTGAAAGGAAGGAAAATTTATTGATGGTGGATGTTGGTTAATGTTTGCCGGGGTCTGATGATGAAAGTCTGAAATAAAGGCAGCGTGGTGGAAAGGACGCGCCACTGATTCTAAAATCCTTCGTACAACGTCGGTCGGGCATGTGGACGATGAGGTGCCGGTAAACGGGCGAACGGAAGTAGATTTCAGAACAAGGGAAGGAAGTTAGTCCGCGAACGGAACACAAAGCCGGGGAACCACAGTTGCAGAATTAATATATATTGGACATACACACATACATACATACAGAAGACAATCCTTGTCCAGCATCCTCAGACAGCGCCTCGTGCTAACATAAATAGTATGAGATGTAGCAGTAAGAAATAAGGATAGCTAGTCCGACCCTAGAGCATGATCCTTGTGGGTAGAGGATTTACTTTTAGCAGTAAGACGTTGTTTAGATGCCGACCCGGGGACGAATTGACAAAGACGTACCATGGCTACACTGTGATGTTTTCACATTCGTCGACTTTATTTCAGTGAATACCGCTGTAGATTCCCGGAAAATGTATTTTCATCTTTTGTATGTGAAAAACCCGTCAGTGTAACTTAGAAATTTGTAGATCTGTCGAGTTTAAATCCTGATTTCCAGTATACTAGCGGCTCGGAATAGTCAGCTGGGATGGATGTGGGATCTGGGGGCCGAGTTGGGTTCACGCATAAGTAAACATAACACATGATAAGATACGAGCGTATGGAATATGGATATATCCCTCAGTGGAAACCCACTCAACTATAATTTGGAAACATATCCGAACATTACGAATATTTCAATACAATTTCCAGTTTGAACAGGAATGAATGTGAATTGTTCGGTCAATGCTATGTAAGTGTAGCAAACGATAATGAATATAGCAGTTTTCTGGACTCTGTATGGAGTGTAAACATGAGTATGATATTGATTTATGAGTAATAAGGAAACATCGTGTTGGTGCCGATGCAGACCGCAATATCGCGCGTGGGATGTTACATTTCCTGTTGCAGCGTCCTCAGCGTTTATTAGATTTGCGGCATGGAGGATGCACATATAAAAGGGAACCATATTACATGAAATCTCTTTGTAAATGGATGCAAATGTAATTTCTTCACATATTTGCATGTTTTCAGGCAATATTACAGAGCTTTTACTATGAAAGAAAGAATAATAAATTACGAATAAAACGGGACGAGAGATTTTGTATAGGAATGGTTTTTATGTATAACCAAGTTTTATTTGTAAATGTAAAATAAATGTAAATAATGAGAATATATAATAATTCATAAAAAATGTTTATTAACATAAACTTATTATTATAATATGGAGAATTCCATTGCAAATGTATAATGTTGGAAAATAACTTTGGAAATGAAGATGTGAACATCGGACACTAACAATGCAAACGAGAATTCAATTCAGGCTGCTTGTGTTTACTCGTTATTACTGGAGGGCCTTACTGAATACAGTATGTATGCAGATACGTAAGTATAAAGTTGGAAACTACGTTTTGTATGCTCAAGTAATTATTTTAAAACGATGCACGCAGATATACAGATTTCTACTTGAAACTGACTAAACAAGAACAACTTATGAATACAAACTTTCATTAACTAAATCTTCATGCTATAACTTCTATATAGAGTTGGTTGGTTGACAAATTAATTATTAAACTTTCCAAATTATCATCGCACCATAACGAGGAATTATTATGCAAGAACGATATTGTCCAGTTAACAAGAATAACTACGATATCATCTACTAAATAATAATTATAGTATGACGGTTTTTAAAAAATATTTTATTATCAAATAGTATACTGTTTCGTATATGTAAAATGTAAGAAAAAAATTTTAAACTTAAATGTATGTAGCATTAAGTGTTTGGTATCTTTTCGTTGAGATACTCTCTTAAGAATTGTACACAATATACTTGACAAATAGGAGCACTTGAGCGTTTCATCTCCGATACTCATTTGTTACATGTGAAATCCTCGAACATTGCAACCAGCAAAGATGTGTTTACAAATGTTACATGACACACATTCAAATGTAGCACGCAGCGTAACTTTAAAACAAAACGTACAATAACAAAGTACTGTAAATATTTTATAGATATATCATATTTCAAGAGAGAAGATTAGACGATAATTTAAAACTCGTATTGTTTCGCCTAAAGGAGTAACGAAATTGATTCATTAATTTTTGATACTGGACACAAATTTATAATTGTACATACATGTTTCTTGTAC
>JAGJTL010000111.1:1031939-1043563 GCA_022063505.1 Calosoma granatense | reverse complement strand
TATATAGAAAATGCTACAGTCTGTGTATACATGTATACACATATGTAGTTATATAGTTATTTTATTACAATTGTACAGGGTCATGTTTACCCGGGAAGTTATCGTACATGTTTGTAGCTGATAAGGTAAATGGGTTAAGGCCCTTATTGTCGGTATACGTGCCGAGTAACAAAGAAAAACATTATTATTTTCCCAAAACAAAGAAAACCTTGTTTTGTTCTAATCTACTTTCTCTGTATTGTGTGCGTTTTGACAGTGTTGTCAAAAAGAAAATACAATAATAAATGTAATATTATTTTTAACACAATACACAACAGGGAAGTAGTAGATGTGTATTTTGTTCATACTGTTGGTCAATCATTAATTACAATTTAATAAATGTGTTTAATTAAGTAAACACTCTTTAGTTGGATTGTGTTAACAACAACAGGTAATTGTCTATTCTCATTAATTGAACAGAAAGACATAATGCGTCGGCAGCAATTGGTTGTTTCAATATTATGGGAGAAATCTATTCATTTTCGTGTTTTAAACTATCTTTGTGAATTGTTAGAACTATTGAAATTAAAACTAATTACGCAAGATATAAAGACAGACTATCTCGCATATACACACATGTATCTGTATGGCAATACACCTGTGACATCGGTGAATATTATGCAAAAAGATTATCACGTATGAACATGTTGGTCGGCCGCGGTGGGCGGGTCCAGGTTCTATGATAATTGAATGTTTTCTCCGCAGAGTCCTAGCATGCCACGAGCAGAATAGCAATGAGAAGGCAGTGTTGTGCGTATATATATACGTATATATATACGTCTGTCATTAGCAAACACGATGAAAGAATAATTTAATAGCTGGCAATAAAGAGTGTTTGGGTACACGAGCAACGATTAGAAATTACAATGTACTTAACTATATTTACCGTCGTGATTTATAACCAAGCATTCAATCAATATCATCGATGAACAAGTGTCAGCCAGACTGTGAAAAAAACTAGTCATTGATGTGCTGGGAGTGTCATGATTAGGAAAAAGTTCTTTAAGTCTCGCGTAGGTAGTGTAAAATAACATATAATTAATAACAGTCTTATTGGGCTACGTGTATTGAAAAAATATGTACGAACTTGTTCAGACTGTAAAATATACATACATTATGTGTCTGATAAGTTGCAATAGTATATCTAATACATCATTAGAACTACGACGGAATATTTTGCAAATTTCGATAGAAAATTTAAATTAGATTCTCCAAGATTGTAAATTCCATTTTGGCACATTTTCAAAAAACATTTTTTCGAAAACGATGTTCCAATTTGCATATGGTAATGTAAAGCAATAGCACTAATAACGTAAATTGACAGCCGCCTGATACATGGTTATTGATATTTTCAATATATAAATTGATAAATTTATTATCATATTTTCGACACAGTATCATCTAGGCCAACACTAGCCACAGACGACTATGATTTCACACAAATTCTTTCAATATATTGAATCCATTCTATTTGATGTAGCGATTCACTTGAACCGAAATGCGCACAAAAAATATCCCATGCGCAAAATGTTCAGCGAACAATCTGACACATGACAATTGATATGTGGCCTAGAATTTTTTTGCCGTTTTTAAATCGAAGCAATGTTTAACACACGCAGACACACGTACATAAGTCAGACAAACATGAAAGTGGCATGTTGTAATTAGGAGCCATGAAGTACCATCGTTCGACTTTTTTTAGTTAATTCGTCAAGCACACAATCCCATTTATGTATAATTAAAAATAATGATTATCAACCATTTAAAAAAACTAAAACATATAACTGTGCGAAAACACAAACACACAGTTTTTATGTCTTTTTTTCTGGAACATAGAAAGTTTTAGATTTTAGTTTTGAATTAACAGTTAAATGAAACAAATCTTATTTAAATATCATTAGTTTTTGTTTATACTCACATCCATTAAAGTTACACGCCTGTTAACGATAATAAGAGGAATTAATTTAACGTTGTTTAGAGATAAAACTGGCATAATATTAACAAATATTGTTAATTAGTGAGATTACGAAAGCAATAATGTGATCTTTGCCAAAGTTGCTAATTTAAAAAAAGCAATCTGTCGGGAGCGAATGAAATGTAAATGAGCAGCGGTTGGTGCCTAATACTGGTACCGGCTACCGACAAGTAAGAACCGGTATATACAAGTAAGCAACGAGCACGGATGGACAATGAAATGTTCTCTTAATTCTGTGTAATTCTTTTCTAACAGTGTCGTCAACTAGTCCATTAGTTATTCATGACTTTGATAACATCGTAACTTGTCTCGTAAACACTGTAATTAATGCGTTTCTCACAAATACACACAGTTACAAGTCGAAACGAAAGACATCTGCACAATAATACAAACGAAATCGCGACCTTCATTTCAAATAACGACAAGGCCCGTCTAATTAGCGAAAATATTTTATTATAACTCTTTTGCAAATTGTCACCAGGAATTCAGATCAATGTAGAGATAGAATCGAAGCATAAACGTACGTAATTGTCGAAATAATTACATTGGCGTAGAATGTAAGAATTTTTTTTACTTACAATTTACATGGGAAAATATTTCTTTAGTTATGAATTAAAATAATAAATTCATTCGAGCTGCCCCACTTGTACGCCTATGTCATAATTCATAATTATCTATTTATTGCGTTGCAGAACTGGGTCATTGGATCGTTTTGTTCGCGTTTAAACTTTTAATTTTCGGTGACAAATTATGATAAATTCGATTCTTCAGTCCCACTTCCGATTGACCTGTTTAGGACAATCATATGGCTTTCATAATTTATAGTAATCATTATAATTTCATTTCTGAGTAAGTATTAATGTGGTTATTTTTTTATATTCAGGTCTGTTAATCTTGTGAAACATTCTAATGTATATGATTTAATTTACTCGCTTGTACAAGCGTTAAAGTCTCCATACGAGTAGATAGATATGTTCTGTACTAATACTGGGGCAAGCATGAGTGTAAGAATTATTGCGTGATGCTATGTGACCATGCAAGCGATGTACATTCATCACAACGAGATAAAATTATCCTGATACAGTTCCGCTTGGCTCCGTGGACCGTGAAGCCGTTGACTGACCACTCTGCTGGGTAAACACTATCACACTTTATTTGCAAACACGTTCGCTATCGTCCGGTGTCGCCTTTATCGAAATCGATTTAGATAAACATTACGTTTATCGGTTGGACGTTTGAATATTGAACAAACAGCGCCGTGGGTGGTGTGACGGCTGACAGCGGAACCTACGAGTATATACATGTGTGTGTGTTTCTCCATCATATGTACTCTGTTTAATGACACTCATAACACCGAATGTCTTAGTAAAAGTGTTTTAACAACCTGCCTTCCTTATGCACCTGTATTTGTTTTCATATTAAAATGAACTCACTTACTCGCTTGCTTGAACGTTGAAGTCTCTTTCATTTATTTTCATACTACTCTTGTTTCTTGTTGCATTTTATATTAATACTTCCAACAGAAGTACATGCATGATAAACTGAAACTATGTAGACTGATTTCTTTTACAATTGTCCTAAATACGAATGATAAATAATCCATTACGAGTAATCGAAACTGGAATCTTGAAATTCAGTGCTAGATTCGAAACGGGACTCTGCGGCTACTCGTTGATGAAGACTGGAATTTCCATTAAATTTGGGGCGCTGATTATAAATCCGTCGACAAAATAGCTATCAAACTACTTTCAACCAGTTATCAAGTATGGAATGCATGTACATATTCTCTATGTGAAAATATTACTTGAACTTCCTTTTAAATATATACAAGATTTGTCAACCAAAAAGTATCTTCAGCACATACACGACATTTCAACTGTTAGTTGTTATAAACAACAAATTTTATAGGTAAAAAATTGTTTTATTCAAAACAAAGCACTAGATGACTTCCTGGTAACAAAGACGGAAAGTGTGAAAAATGTCTTTGTTTTAGTGGCGCGCGTGCGTTCACCGTCTGACTGTAATACTGTACACTAGTTTGTAGTGTAAGATCTGAATTGTGCTCTATACGCACCAGTCGCAGCACGCTGAACGTGCACATTACCGTTAAACGATGTAAATATTTCTCGGTATCCATTTCCAAAGCAATTTACTCACATCTTGCACGGTCTCCCTGCTGTTATCAATGAAAATTTAACACAAACACCGCAAGAATTATTCAACAGTTGACAGGGCGAACAAACAAACTGCAAGTTTAATACAAAATAATCAGAAATATTATTACCACTGTTATATAGTTTTGATAAAGCTAATCTCATGTTTACGTGTAGAGTATTTAATTTACAGTAAATTTTAATACATATAACAGTAAACGCAATACTCATGTCTATAGGATATCATCATGAGATACACGCAACTATAACTCCATGTGATCATGTCAAAATGGCAAATTGGTTTTGAAGTCGTGTATTTACTCATTTTAATGTATTTAAGTATTTATTTAAAAAAAGAAAAACAAAATACATACTTTGTACTGAAATATTTAAATAACAGAAGTTTATACCGTTATTTTGACAGCAATATGCAGTAATATCCCTTGGGAATTTGCAGACAAACAGAATGGTTTTGGTTGAATTTTTGTCCTAATGCAAACATCAGTATATCTTGCCGGAAACGAATTACGTATGTAGTGAGCGATGAACTAACTATGTTTCGTTGTGTTTTTATTGTTCGCAACACCCGGCCAGGCACGCATAATTAATGTATATATGCGTGGTAAGTTGCGTGCATCAACCGTCCGTATGATCAATCATCCGGTAGCTGTCAATAATTCTAATTAATACAGTTTTATTCACATGGAATAACTTACAAGTATCATGAATATTATAATTTAAATTATCGTCAACCCATGATTATTATTATCTATCTGTCTTGTAGCATTCTTGTATTTTTAATGAGGTCATACAACACTGCTTGGAGATCTGTAGGAATTTAATATATTGAATGTTGCATCATATTGTTCTGTTCGTGTTAAGAGTACAAATAATATAAGTAAACACTGTGTTAGATTTAGCCCCATTGTGTATAAATGCTAGAGTAATAACTGTACAATTTATAAAGTATGAAGTCAGGTGTTGCAGATTCCAGTATCGAAGAGGACGAGGACACGTGACACAACTTTCTTGGTGAACTGTGACAAGTGAAGAATTAGAAATTAAATCACAGCGAGTAGTATGTCGACAGAGGAAGAAGAGAGCCAGTTACGCTGCACTGCACGTGCTTGTAACAACAACAGGAAAATCATGAATCAACGAGAATCATTCCAAGAACTTAAGCCAATTTAGATAATTACTAAAAATGACATGGATTACTTAAACATGAATCGTCGTCGTCTTCGTCGGTCATAAAATTAGAAACGCGTTAATTAGTTCGCGCAAATGGTCACAGAGCATTGTAAAACATGAACTATGTCGCGTAATGTTATGCTGTATTATTCTATAGGATTTGTGTGTGTGTGTGTGTGTGTGTGACGACATACTCTAATCTTATGCATCCTATTCCCGAGGAGGAAACGTAAATCTATTGTAAACTTTTCATTCAAGTAAGCGTGACTTATAGAAAATTAGCGTTAATAATAATTTATACTTGTGTACGAATATATCACAATATGTAAATATTATCTTGCAGTTTCTCAAAACGTATTCCTGATTTCTTATTAGGAAATAAATTAATCAGTTAGTTAGTATTCAGTTAATAGTACGATGGTGAATATTGTTATGTTTGTGGAATTGAAGTTTCAAATGACATAGGAAAGTGCAATTTCCATTTTGCTTTGAAAGTGCGCATAAAATAAACAAATTTCTTTACCTTTGCCTTTCTCTACTAAACTTGTACTATTCGACTAATTAGTCCTGCAATTATATCTACTAATTAAATATCAAATATGTGGATCTCATCTCGTTAACATTGAAACATACCAACCATGTCATCAAATATGTTTTAGTTTATTTATATTAACAAGAATTTTACAAGAAATAAAACAAAAAAACAAAAGTAGTAATTTTATCTTTTATACATACTATTTTGTAATATAAAAGCGTTTTAAGTTTTTTTTTGCAAGTGTGTGAATGTGTGCGTGTGTGTATTATAATTTGTATGTGTGGGCGGTGATACATGATACTATCTCTGTTGTCTTCACATTTTAATATTTAGCGTTAATGAACATTGAAGTTTTAACAGCACTAGTGTGCTCCATACAGACAACGTACATTATCCGTTACTAATAATCACTTTACACACATACACACACGCACACACATTCATGTACGTACGTACGTTTGTATGTATAATATGTAGGAAGAAAGAAGTGTTGGATATATGTATATACCACTTACCTTAGCATGGATCATTAGAATAAAGTTGGTACAGAAGAAGATTTATCCATACATGTATGTTTCATTTCTGTGCAAACATTGCACTCCATAAACTCATCGTAAATAAAGGACGATTTACACCGTCACGTGAAATAAAAACACATACACATGTATACGTACAGGTATAGTGTATGTATGTAATTCTAGTATGATGTTTCAAGGCACACGTAGTATGTACACGCACATACAGTGTACAGTCAGTTATAATAATTATGTTCTTTAGATAACTGGGTCACTTGTTAACAACTTCACACTTCTTTTTAATTGCTAATTACGTTTGTTACGCTACACTAACTTTGCTACAACATTAATTTAACTGGATAAATTTCAGACTGTTTGATAAAATATTATTCCAAACATATTATACTTATCGTCAAGTGGACAATATGAAAAATAGACATACATAAATACATACATATAAATATATGCAATACGCATATAAACGTGTTAGTGTAACTAGACCAGACAAGCATACACATGTGTTATTCCTGATTCGTATTACATATTACATATCAGAGTACAAATAAAATACAAGACAACACTACACATGCACATGCGCACACATACACTTGGATAGGATAGTGGTAAGGAAATAAAAGAGCTTCGTTAATTGACCATTAAAGTATACCATGAAGATATATTAATTAGTACGATGCATAAAAGGTATCATTACATCGCGATGCAAAAACGTCTTATTATTAATGAGTGATTTTATACTCATTTCAGAGTTTATTCGTTGGTATAAAATGTGTTTAACGATTCTCCTACAATTATTCATAAATTATAAATGTTCACGTTGGGATGATGTGATAAACAACATAAAATCTTCTGTAGCCAATAATACTATTCAATAAAAAGTTGATTAAATTTTTATTAAAGATGTAAGCTGGTAATGTAAAATATTACAATGTACACTACGATAGGTATGCTCAGGTGTCGTACAAGTGTTATTGTTGAATCACGAGTGACCTTGAGGGTCAGGCAACTCTAGACACGGGAAGTAACTTGCAAGTATCAGCAGTAGTACGAGTTGTCAGTCAGTCAGGCAGGCTCCTGTAGTCGTCACACTGCTTCTAGCATAGACTCATATAGGCGACCGCGATCTCGACCAACGGGAACAAAAACCACAACGAGAGAAAAATATCGGACAGAAAGAAGACAAGCATTGAATTGCAAGTAACAACCGGGGCAGGACTGTCCGTCAGCAGAACATGCGTTAGGAACTCGGCAAGTGCCACAGTGAGGAATTTATATCCACTTGAGAAAAGAGCCATTACAGAGAAACTATTATCTACTACTATATGTACTTGTGGCATTCAGGATGGCTCACGTGCAATGCATAAAACATAAAGCAGCTTGGATAGGAGAACAATGACAGAATTCATCACAGGCCCGAAAAGTCAGTAATGTACATTGGATATAATACTGTGCAGTGTACAGTGTATGCACGAATGTATGGTATGAATGATGAATGCATCTCTGTAAGTATATGAACGATGATAGTTGCAGGGCATATTTTGCCAAGTGGCATTTACAAATTACGATGGTTAGTGAAACAAATGGTAGTTTGTGTAAATAACGACTGACAATTGCAGTGTAGATATTTGTTGTTTGTGGTTTAGTGTGTACAGAGAGTAAAGTAAGTAGCGTTCCTGCTCCCGATACGAATGCACGGCTCTTGTCACGGTTCAATTCCCGTCGAGGCTTGCACCTCTCGCGTCTATTCCCGTTATCAGTCCGTACATTGTTCCAATACCAACACCAGAATAACACACACCGAAGTGTGAACGAATTCACACACACACACACACAAGTATTTACACATGCATACATAAATAAATTCAGCACGTCAACACTTGCAAATCTGATACATTTGCCAAAATGTAAACGATTTTACCAAATGATAAAATCCGAATTTAACGCTTGACTCAACTACCTAATTAAAAGTGTACGGTATTCTTTAAATGAAATGTGATAAAAATTCACGATTACATTGGAATTTGAGTGTAGAACATTTTGAATATAAAATCAGTATCGGTTTTATTCGCTGATGTTGGAACTGGTCGTCTAGATTTGCATGTAAGACCATATGTTCAGCTATAGGTACATACATACGTATATGAAGCGTGTTGAGAACGAGCAATTCATTATACATGCATAGTAAAACTAAATTAAGAATGAATGTTTTGTACAAAGAGAAAAGAAACCAACTTGGAAATTAACATAGTACGGAATGTGAATAATTATTAACTACTTTCTAACACGAAATCTTTCACACTTGCTAAAAGAAAGAATAGCTGTGCATAATTAAACAAAATGATCTATATATCCTATGCAACAACAGAGAACCAATCCAGCCATCTACCTACATATAATGCTGACGATGAGAAGTCTATCAGTATGTAATGTGTTTGTCCATATGTAGAAATGTTTGTTAAATAACAACACACAGGCAATTATAGAAACTAATGGCGTGAAATAGGAATCATGATGGTGAATGGTGTATGTCTAAGTTATGTGTTTTCACGCTTTTCGAATAGCAACAGAACAGTTCTATCTATAATATTTGTAATAAGGAATCATTCAAACATGTTACACATCATACCGATCAATATAATTGTACATTATGCATATATCATTTATCAAATTATTTATATATGTATTTGTGTGTGTGTGTGTGTGTGTACTAGTATATCTACATCGTCGACCTACATATGACAAGAGTTTGTGTGTATGTTTCGTTGTCTGCAGCAGACAATGCCGAAACCGCACCACTACACCACAACACCAACAGCAACACCACACTATACAAACACACAAACACGAGCGCGCGCACACACATACACAGTGGTTCCGGGCCTTTGAAGTTAGTTAGTTGTATGGCCGTGTGACACGGGTAAGGTTGGCGGCTAATGGAGGTGTATGTACGTGTGATGTAGCCGCTGATAGGCGAAGAACTGACCGCCAGATCCGGCCGCCGTGCGCTCGGCAGCCGCTATATTTAACGGGAACAGCTCGCGAGAGAGTCGACGACGACGAGGAACGTCTGCTGCTGGTGTAGCTTTGCGCACTCCATAAAACCGCACACCGAATACACGGAAATCATAGCACATATTGAACATTGTATGCTATGATAAAATATCTAGTCTTCTTTTAATCTTAGCCGTCTATATATTGAGTGATTATGTTTATACAAGACAAGAGAACTTTACTATTATTGTCGCCATTGTCCAACTGATCTGTTTGCACGTGGGTAGTGGCAGTAGTATTTGTTTTGTGAATTGTTTTAATTAAATTGCTGATGAGGCTGAGAAAGTAATATCCAGCGAAATATACAAATAATTTCAAATGTTAACACTCATCTACATTCATCCCGTTGACTCTCTTGCCTCATCAGTCCAATAAGTACACCACTAAAGAGTCAATAACAACTTCAACTAAATTTCACTATCATTGTTTTATACAATAACAATGTAGTAGCGTAATAACAATGTATATTGTTATTCAAGTTCATACATGTCTATAATAATAATAAAGAGCTCTATTAGTGAAACAGATGTGTGAATGCAATACAGAAAGTATTTTCAAATGTATCGCGACGAATTTCGTGAGTGTGCCGAATACCGGCGTGTTAATAATATCTATTGAGCCGCGACGGACATCTGAGATTAATTGGGCGTCCATTGCCTAACGACAATGAACCTGGAAAATCAGTCAGTTGTGAAGGCTACACATTATACACAAATTGTAATTAAATACTGTGCCTTCCGCAATACCCTGCACACATAGGCCTGTACTTTTCAACTGAACAATTTGTTAATACAACAAAAACATGAATAAACTTGCAATAATAATTACATGCATATGAAACAACTATGCAATCGATAACTGTTATTTTGTACACATAACACTATGAATAGAATCAGAAATTTCAATGATACGTCAAGAAATATACATACAAAATATATTTTATATTGTCCAACACCAGAGGCAATTTATCATGAAATTTGTAGGATAATCAACAAGGATTAAACAGATATTGATTCGATGTAATTAAAATGCAATGATAATTTACAACTTCTTACTCTATGGCGCATTTATAATAAACTTGACTAGGAATTCCGGTAATAAATTTTACAGTTAAAGAATTATTAATGAAAGTCAAAAGAATGTGTACGGGAACATATGTTTACGTAAATACAGACAAAAAAAATCTATAAAAACAGAGAAAACATTAATCATGTTGGTCGAAAAAAGAAAAAGAAAAAACTATTCGCCAGTGTAATATACTTTTTACACGTATCGTGAAATATGATATGCGTATGGTAACCGAACATAGAAGTGGGGCAAAACGAAGAGGGGTTATGTAAATTAATTATTTATGAATTAATCATTTGTGAATGTAGATATAATGTTTTAATGTTGTGAAAAATGATATATGAAAATGAAATTAAGTTTAAACTAGTAATTAGAAAGATTAAATGCAGTTAGTTACATAAATGTTGTTAACATTTTCACATGCATATTTGAATAGTGGGAAAAAATGTTTGTTATCTAATAAAATTACTAGGTTTGTGCGATACATTTAATGTTGCATTTTATTTCTATAACGAGTAACTGTTTTTGATAATAATGTTCTTCTCTAAATAACGCTCGACTGGTCTGTAACGGACTGCTAGTTTATTTTAACGCACACATAATTACAGTTTATTAACAAAACCGTCATTCGTATTTGTCTTTTATGAAGCGAAACAAGAATTCTGCAAGTTATGGACCACAGACAAACAAATCCATACAAATTAGTTTTTTGTGTGTATAGTTAAGTAACAAATCTCCTTAATGATTCATTCATAAATATCTTGGTTTTTATTTAAGAAAGAAATATGGAATCGTGTCATTTATACAGTGTTCAAATAAGGTAAGAAATATTTAGTACATATTACAAATTATAGTTTAAATACGAAAATATGTAAATGGATATTATTAAGACCGTGTACCGTACTAAAAGTTTATAGAAGAATACGATATGTAACATGTATAAGTATGAAATAAATGTTAGTTTGCATCCATATACAGGTAATATTAATTTTCTTGAAATATTATCTCATATGTCCCTGGTCCCTATATCATAACGGTTCTGTTGCATAGTTCATACATGCATAACACACATGCCTACG
>JAGJTL010000111.1:998867-1010176 GCA_022063505.1 Calosoma granatense | reverse complement strand
TATATATATGTACATGATTAAAAACTTTGGTTTTCATTTATTTTCAATCTGGACCGGTCAAAATAAATCCGCATATAAATTTTGGAGCCAGTCCGTCCCTGCATCTAGGGCAATATACATCGACAAAGAACGAAATTTGCGTATCCAGAATGTTTTTAGATACGCAAGCAATTGTGCACGCGTTGTTAAAAGACAAAAATTATGGAGAACAATGGTTCATATACTTTGCGCAGTAGGTAGCTATTGCGTTTTCAGTTTCAATGTTTTTGCGGAGTTGGATCTCCTCTAGGGATTTTGCCATCCCAAGCAAAGAGCCGCCTGGGGCGGGCGCCCCCTTTGCTCCATTCCTTGGCTACGCCACTGCAGTTTTATCCATGTTAATTATAATAATTACATAACATCATTTTATTCAAAAAGTAGTTATTGATATATCAGATACATTATTTCAAAAAATAAAATATTTTTTAAGAAGTAATAAGAAGAACTGATGCAATTTGATAGGTCGATTCGCTAAAATATTGTAAATGTCGTAAATCCATCATAACCCAAGCTGTCGCCGAGAGAAATAAGCTAGATAAATTAAATAAATGGACTATAAATGTCCTAAATCCACCATAACCCATAATTACTGCTATAATTTGAAAATAAAAATGTAATATCATAAATTATATTGCACCTATGTTCATATGAGTCTTATCTGACAGTGACAGTTGCCAAATTACGAATAGAAAGTTTAAATGCATCTTGCCAAATCACGCAGTATTTTGCATGTTATATCACTGTGGTACCTTCCAATGAAATAAAATACAATAAACATACCTGTTTCTTCTGTCTATGTGCCGATGAAATACCCGTTTTGTAATGGTACAACTTATATATATATTATCTGTACGTAGAACTACTTCAGTATTGTGGTTAGATTTCTTAATAAACAAATGATTATTTTGTTAGTTATTCTCCATCGCTACTTGTAATGTATTATTGCAATCAGCAAGTGGTGAAGTTAATAGAGGAAACTTCATTTATTGGAGTTTAAACTATAATGGGAATATTCTTATTAAATTAATTTCGCTGTAAGTTTAATTCTACTTAGATTTTACAGAACAACAAATCCTAACCACAATTTTACTTTATAGGAGTGGCGATGCAGATTTATATATTTCAGAACGTATAGCAAAACCAGACTACGAACCTGATAAATATGATTTACATTCGGCTAGCTGTGGTGTAGATACTGTACATGTACCCAGCAGGTATTATCTGTCACGCCTCTTATAAATTATAACAGGATTAAACCAATATAATACTAACAATGTTTCTTATGCAGTACCAGTGTATAATCAATATTGTTATTGTAGTTTTAAGCGGCCAGTTGGTATTGGTATATATGGACACCCTTCGTACGAAAACAGTACATATTTATTAGAAATCTACTACAACACTTGTGCCGAAGAGGAATACATAGATTTAGAAAAACCATCAGTCGAACAAACTCATACCATAAACCAGAAAGCAAACGATGCCAAAACACAATTCAAAGTCTCTAGAAGCGTAGTGGTGTCCACATTCTGGGGGTTAATGGAAATATTAGAACTATTATTTGCTTAATTTGTATTTATTTATTATAAACTTTTGTTAATTGTATATAATTTCTTAATAAAAACGTAATGAATTTTATTGTTTATTTTTTATAAATTGCATATTCAGAAGATGGGCCGGAATAAATGATAATTATCTTAAATAGAAGACTGTGCTCAGACGCAAACCTCCCCTTCATTTAGTTAACGACCAAACAAATCTCCCTAGCAACTCAAATAGTTTTTGACATTTAGAACGTCATGAGTAAAGAAGATATATCAATTGAAACAGAGTACGTTAAAAATAAGTAGATATTTTTTTGATATATAACAAATAAAATCTATTCTAGATGGGTCAAAGTACCCACTGATTCAAAACTTACATTTGTGGGTCGCGATATCGTATGTGTGGGTACAGAATGTCATCTGATATTCTACAATCTTGTGACTGGACACCAACATATATATTCAGCTAGTGAACAAGCCTTTGGCGATGGTGTCCAGTGTTACACCGGCCACAGACTACTTCCTGTGCTCGGGTTTGCAGAAAAATGTCTTAATCCGAGAATAATAATTATAAAATATCCTGAACTAAATATATTACGTACACTAAAAGGTAAGTACATATTTGTTGTGTGTAAAAATATTTTTAATAGCAAGTTAATATTCTAAAAAAACGTTCCCTTTATTAAGTAGTTACGGTGCCTTCAACAAAAGTTACCAGAACCAGAGGTTCTTCCACCAAAAACACCATTATCACAAAGCACTTCCATTAATAACTTGTTATTGAATTTATAATTATTATTTACAATAATCCACAGGCACTACTGGTGTTGGTTATACGGCTCTTTCATTCTCTGATCATGAATATTTAATTTCATTAAGTAATCCACCAGTTTTTCAAATCATAGTTTGGAACTGGCGAACTCGGGAAAAACTAGTTTCAAAAAATACAGACACATATAACCCGTATCAGATAATAAGGTAGAGTAAACAGTATAGTATTTCTTACTGTATTTATTCTACGTATTTTATATTCAGTTGTAGTGTTCATTCGGCTGTATCTGTTGTGCAATGGCATATGAAAGGGAATTATTTTGTTATATGGGACATTTTCAACCGTTATAAACGGTGTCTGCTAATGGAACACAATGTGCAAATGCCAAACATTGAATTTGCAGTCAATATTATATGGAGTCCAGAAGGGGGACTTTTTGTTTTAAATAACAATGGATGTGTATATATGGTAGGCATTTGGTAATATGTTTATAAAATACACTTTGAAATGTCTGTTCTTTCTAAGGTGACAAAATAAAATAAAACTTAGTACGGCAAACTAGTTTGAATAAAGACAATTCCAGCTCCTCTTGGACACTAATTTCAAACAAAATACTGAAAATAAGATTGATAATTAAATTATACTTTACAGCTCAACTCAGAATATAAGCTCGATATGGTTATAACTGGGCCAGGTTTTGGATCAGAAATACCATGTTTCACCTGGTTCAAAGGGGGACTGATCATTGCCCAAACAAATTTAGATATAAAAGTACGTAATTTTTTACAGTTTACTGTGCAGTATCACACATAAAGAGTACTTATTTGTAGCACTTCAAACGTAGTACTGGAAAATGGATAGAAGATTGGAAAGTATACCCAACACGAGTACTTCAACTAATAGCAAGTTCTGGAAAAGATATCGTAATAGGATTCTCAGATCATGGAGAAGTAATGGAACTGGATATGAATAAATACAGTTTCATTGTTAAAAGAAGTTACGAAAGTAACTTCGATGATCTATGTTTTGTTAATCCGTGTGAAGAATATTTTGTTACGCTATCTAATAAAACGGAACTGGCAGTGTGGAAATGTGTATCAGGGAATAAAGTATATTTCTTCATTATTAATATATTAAGAAGATGCTTATACTATTGTTTTAAGGTGGGATTTGTTAAAAGTAAACAACAAATTGTTACAATATCTTCAAATCCTGAATATCCTTACATAGCAACAGGCTTTTCTTGTGGAATTTTAGAATTAATTTCCATTTACAGTCCTGAAAATCCATCCCTGCTTGCAAGATTTAACTTGTACAGGGAAGAAATTACGAAAATTTTATTCAACAAAGAAGGAAATGTAATAGTCACTGCTAACTTCGCATACGGCCTGTTTTTTATTATTCAAGTAAATAAATTTTAACATAATATTTGCTACAATGTCTAATGTTGTTCTTGTAATAGGGTACACCAGGAAACAAGTTTGAAATTGTCACTTACATAGATTACAGAAGGGAAATTGTAGATATTTGCATAACTGATGATAATAAATTATATAAATTGTATCTCTTAGTACAAGAAGCAGGACGTAAGATAACACGCCAACGAATTGTTTTAAAAACAATATTAAAAGCGAACAACGAAATCAGGAAGAAAAAATACTTAATACCAAAAAGGTTGTATTCACATTTCATGCAAATCAATGGTGAATTTTATGCTGCACCACGAAATTCAAAACATATACATACTTTTAAAATTGTGGTATGTAGCGTTACACTAATATCAGCAAAGAAAGAATACGTTTCTTTTTTGTTTCAGAAAAAAGATGTAAAGATAACAAATGATATTAAAACGGGGCATCAAATGCGACAATTTCATCTTGGATCGAATAGCAATTATGTGTATACGTGTGGTTTGGATGGGTTAATTATTATACAATCTAAAGATTCAATGAACACAGAATGTGTTCTAATGCCACATTATAGAACTGAGTGGGGAATTCGAAAAGTAATCGTCGATTCATTGATGCGATATGTGATTTCGCTGGGAAAAAATGGAACGCTTGTTTGTACAAAAATTACAAAATCAAACGAAAACAGAAAGGAACAAATCGAAGTATATCAGATTAAATTATCCGAAATGGAATCTAGTTTTAATGCAGAAACTACTGGTTATGAACCATCTGGTTAGAATAATTTAGATTTTTTTATTTGCAATTACATATATATATGTAATTTTGTTTAAATATTTCAGGTGAAGATGAAGGAAAAACATACTTAGAAATGAAAGAGAAAGAAATATTTATAAAAGAAACAATAGAATACGCTGAAATTCTCAAAAAAATTAACGAAGAATTTCAGATGATTAAAAGGGAAGTTGTGGAACTATTTGAAGAAAATCTAAGAAATTCTGAGATGAAAAAAATCGATATTCTAGAGTTTTATTTACATATCAGACTGAAAGAATATAAACAAATGATGACTGAAAAAGAATGTGAATTGACAATGAAGTATTATAAGGATTTGATTCAAATTCAAGATGAGATATGGCGATGGATGAAATCTCAGTACTGGAATACTATGCGTGTGAAAAGGAAAGTAATAAAAGGAATATTCTCAGATATTCGAGTTGAAAATTACACAATGCCGCCGGATGAAGCTGATGATGAATTTATTTACAAATTAACCATACTGGGAAGGGAAACTGAAGAATTGGGTAGAATATGTCACGAATTTAAACCTTGGGCCTTTATGACGGAAAGGTAGATATAATTTTACCTAATTCACTGAGCAGCATTTTATATGAACAATTTATTTCTGCAGTCATGTCAATATGCTACTAGAAAGAGAACCAGAGTTTATGGAAATTGACGAAAAGGCTAGGTTACTTAAAGTTATTGAGAACGATGAAGCAAGTGATTCCAATTTAAATCTGGAGAAAATCGAGAAATATCCAAGTAGTATAGCTCCAGAATTTGTAATGCCTTGCGGATACTTGTATCAACAAGAAGAAGTACATACAGCTCTTCAAACACATTATCAACGAATTCTATTACAGGTATATCGGACAATTTGAATAATCATGCAAAAGGCTTTATAGTGGAATTATATTTTTAGAACTACAATAAACAACTTTGTAATTTTCTAAATGAAAAACACGACACTGTAATGCAACAAAAAGTACGAGATATAAATGAGATTTTGCAAAAAAATAATAGATTGAAATACATTTTATCGGAAATACAGAATAAAGAAATGTACATTGTAGACCCTATATGGCATCCATCAGAAATACCAGAAAGTGTGATCACTGTACACGAGCATGAAGTATGGATTATTCTGTAAATGTTTTATGAAACACATTAACGATAAACATTTCTGTTTAGATTGGAATTACACCGTATATATCGCCGAGTGAGCAAGCTCTTTTGGATGCGAAAGCAGCGGAAGACGAAAGAATAAGACTATTGTTATTAGCTGACGATTTCCGCGAGAGAGCATTAATAAAAATGATGAATGGAATGCTGGAAGTTCGTTGGGAAGACACGATTAAACAGGACGTACCAAAACCTAAATGCATGGTAAGTATATAGCCATTAACTAATCTGAATTATGCATATAATAAAACTAAAATAAATTCAAGAGTATATGATTATTAACTCTTCATAACATTACAGTTAGAAAAAGAACCAGAAAATTATAACGAAGATGATTATCGAGCTATAAAAGCTTACGAAGAAAAAGTTTCATTATTAAAAAGCGAAAGACATCGATATGGTAACATGCTCGAACAAGAATTCACCAAATTATGGCAGAATATTAAAGATAGTTACAAGCATTTCAATAAAAAACTATGCGAATTATTACTATTAAAAATCAAAGTAGAATCTGCAAGGAACCAACAAAATTTCATGATACAACGTACACAAAACATGTTTCAAACTCTGTCGTCAATGATACGAAATGAAGACAGTTTCAAGTCAGTTAAAATATATTCATCTGTAAAGCATTAATTAAAAAAATCTATTGTATTTTTTAGAGAAAAACTCAAACAAAGTACGGACAATATAGGTAATGTTCAGCGAATGATAAACGAACTGATAGAAGCATCGAATGAATGTAAATATGCAAATGAAGTACTTTTGGCGAAAGAAAAACAGTTGGAGAAAAATTTTAAAAAGGATTTTCAAGAATATCCTGCTTTAGTACAAGAACAAACTGTGAAATTATACAAGTAGGTACAGGTTGTTTACTGTGTAATAGCAAGTTACTTATTAAATTATTTATTGTTAGGAAACATCCTAAAATGTCATTTCGTGGAATAAACAGTGTTTCTCTGTTAAATGAATTAGCAAGTTGTTGCGTAACACAGGAGAAATCTTCTATGTTAACACAAGACTGTCTGGATTATTTACGATCAGTCGATGCTTTAGATCAATACATTGGCGTACCGAATACTATCGATGAAACAATGTATAAAATCATTTGTCGTCATCGAAGATTGAAACTTGACAATGAAATACGGGTATTTCATAACACAACTAAAATTACTGTTATATTTAGAAATGTATTGCCTCAGGTCAAAGCTAATACAATGGACCAAACAGAAATCGAAAACGCAATTCAAATTTTGCAAAGAGTACTTGTACAGAGGAAAGATGCGAATTTAAACATTCTAGCCGACTTAGATCGGTTACGCGAAGATAAACGTATTTTTATGCAAAACAAGGAGATACAGATTGTAATAAAACAAGGTTTAGTTGAAGTGAAAATGACTGGCGCAATATCGGATTTTGAAAATGCTATTATGGTTAACAGGAAAGAAGTGGAGAACATAAATGCTATTATTTTGGTAGATATTAGTAATGCTCGCGTGCTATATTAATTTAGAATAAGATTGTTTGCTAATATTTGTAGAAAGCTGGACAACTTAAACTGAATATAATGAATAATAAAATGATACACAGACGAAGCATAATAATGAAGGAATGGGAACATAAGAAAATGAATATGGAAATAGCAGATTTAAAAAACGTTCTACACAGAATACAAAATACGAAAGTATATATTAACACCGTCAGACTTAATTCTGAGTAAAACATACGTCAGTTTTTATAACATGATTATTATAGGTAACAAAAGAGATTCAAGTATATCTTAAACAATTATCCAAAGGTGAATCGTTAGACAGAGGCTTGACATTAAGTCAAGAAATTGAAATAACAAAAAATATGTACGAAAGGGCAATATCAGAAAAACAAAGTAAAGTACATAAACTTGATCATGAAATAAGAAAATTCAAAAAAGATAACAAGATATTAGACCAACAAATAGCCGCGATAAACGTGGATGTATGCGAACAACAAGTCAGTCGAGATTTGGAATTTGAAAAGAAAAATAAGGAATCAATAAAGAAACGGTATATTTAGTTCAAAATTCATTTAAACAATTATGCTAATATTATTTACATTATTTACAGTATGGCGGCTATTGTGAAACGAAGTAAACTAGTTAAACAAATTCAACAGCAACATAATGAGATTCTAGTTCTTCAGACAGAATTGGAATTGCTAAGGCTGAAAACTTATCCAACTTTGAAATTCAAGACACTTTTCTAACAATGATTGGGTAGGAGGTTCCGGTGAAGATGTAATATTTTAGAATATATAATTGTTATTTATTACAAATAAAAGAAAGTACAAATAAAATTGTTACTTACATATTAAAATTCGCTTACTGTCTCTAAACATCTGTCATTGAAAAATTTATGTTTTGCTTTCATTGCTTCTCTATCAGTCTTTTGAAACACTTTAAAGAAAGATGTTATTGATGTATTATTTGTTGGTGCGCCATTTTCTTCTTTTATATCTTCCCACTCTACATGATACGCTTCTTTATCTAATGCATTTTCCGAAGTGGACCAACTGAACCTAACTAGTTTAGGAAATCCAAACACTGGATCCATATGATCCAGTAAGAATTGTTTTGTAACTGGATCTGCAGAATAAATCTTACATTTTAACATATGTACTATTTTATAAACAAATACTTATTAACCTCCTGGATATCCACTTCCAAATTGTTTATGTGTAATGTCCAGACCTTCTTGAAACTGCCACACTTTTAATGCATGATCTCTGGTTACTTTGGCACAAATACTAGCAGCTGATACAACTGGATATGTGGAATCAGCTTTCTTGGCTACTGTAATTTTGAAGTCAGGAAACAAACTACTCAGATATTTCTGATACTTGTCTGGAGGGCCTACAGTATCTACGTAAACTTCAGTAATATTAGCGCCTTCGGCCACTGCTCTTCGTATTAAACCGATAGCTGAATTCATGGATACTTCATTCAATGATATTTTAGATCTACTGTACATACTATTGCAAATTTTGTTCGGTGATATAACTTCTACAGCCCAACCAATCGTGTCACATGCTTTACATATTTCACAAAATATATCATCACGTTTCTCTTCTGTCAATGCCTTGGAATCTGCACACTGTAACACTTCTAATAATGTAGTTCTCGACAGTGGACAAAACGCAATGCCATACACCATTGGGCCTGAAATAAAATTCATAGGTATTCATTAGAAATGTATTTGTTTACTGTCATTGGCAAAATCTGCCGCTAAAACTAACCTAAAACCGGTCCACGACCAGCTTCGTCTATTCCTAACAAGCATGGTTCGTCCTTACATACTTGCGGTATCTTTGAAATGTACGTTGCATTTTCTAAATTATCAATTTCGGATAAATAACTACTTAAATCTAATAATGAAGTAATATCTTTATCCATAGTTCTACGGTACGTTACAAACTTGTTCAAACCACCCAATTTCAAATTCAACTGAATAATATATGTGTTTCATGACAGGGGTCTCTGCTATCAAAAATATATATTAAGAGCCCCGCACACTAGCGATTAAACTACCAGTCGACAGTTTCAAGAAGTTATGTGTTATTAGGCTGGTGGAGTAAGGGTAGCTTGTGTGGTGTAAAATAACACCTATTAGCGTAGTATGTATAACTAGCGTAGGTCAAGGAATATATATCTAAAAAAGTATATATTTAAAAATGGATAACAATAATACCAATCAAAAAGTCTTTAAACTATGTATATTCAGCAACAGATTAATATCATATGTGAACTTAATGAATATGACATGTATTTTGAATTTATTTAAGGTTTTTCGTACATTATACAGGGTGCCCATAAAAAAAACCGAACATAGCAATTTACGGGTTAATTTTTTCATGTATAGGAAATTTTTTTCCCAGTGCATTTTAGAGGAAAAATTTATTTATTGAATATTCCCTGTGCGTATGAACGAAGCATCGCTAGACATCGTGCTTAAACGTCAAATAAACGAATTCATAATTCCAATATTTTTAGTATATCTGTTATAAATAATTGATTAATTACATTATTAATTAATTAATTAAAAGGATAAAAACGAGTAAGTAAATCTATTTACACTGTTTTAATGTCGATATATTGGTTACGTTTTTAGGTTATACGCTATTGTAATGCATTGAAACATGTACAATTTTCTCAGTTTTAATTAAATTGTAATGCAAACTAGATGTTTAAGAAGACAACTGAATCTTGATTTGAAATCTTCTATCGTTCTTTCTACACAATTCCCTGTGTTATAGTATGAAGTGGTGTATCTTATTCACCTGTAAGATTTTAGTAGACAACGGTATTTTAATATACTCATATATAAGTTCGCTTACTGTAATATATCTAAATACACTCGTTGATTTAATAAAATTATATTTTAACTCATCAAATCACTGTCACAAAAGTGTAGGGTAATCAAAATTTGAAATGTCAACAGGATTTGCAGTAGCATTTATAGTAATACATAAGAAGTAGTTTAAAGTTAAAATCAAGACTTACAAATTGAGGAATTAGCGAAATAAATTTTTAAAATTTTTCCAACAGAAATTTATGTTTCACTGTTATGTTCGCATTTGTCACCTGAAATTGATAAGCATAATGAAATGTATTTTTATAAATTCTTTAACTAATGAATTAATACTATTTTAAATATCCCTTTTTTTGTATTTCGAACTCCATTATAATTTTTTCGGTCATTGTTATTGATTTTGACAGTTCATTAACGATCGCTAATTCTGTAACGACAGCCTGCAAGCTGTCGCTTAAATATAAACAAATAAGCGACTGTCGCTAGGCAAATAAGCGACAAAGTGACGTACAGAATCGAAAATTTTAGATCTAGCGATCGTTAGGAAATTAACGATCGCTAACTTCTAACGATAGGTGTACAGAATAGCCCTGAATATCGTAGTTCGCAATGTAATGCTAGAAATGAGCTGCACCAAACGCAGCTCGAAGCAGCTATTTGAAGTAATTTGATGTATAGTGCAGTAAATATAACGGTCGGTACTTAGTAAGTATTGATGAATTAAGGTTTACCTCATAGCATTACATGATTTATGACTGGTTTGTTTAAATACAGGTTTAGAAAATGAATGTAATATTTAAATTGAGTAAACATAAGTTTTCAAAACTTAGTTATCAAGAACAATTAGCAGTAAAAGAGCAAGGTTGTCCTACACCTGAACTAAATATAGAAATTTCTGGTAAATGTCGCGGTAAAAGTTATAAAAGACATTTTAATAAAGACTTGTATTTAAGAAAAAGTTGGATTTGTGGCTGTAATCAGAAGAATGCTTTATTTTGTTTTCCTTGTTTGTTGTTTGCTAACGAACGTGGCGAAAAAATTTGGCCTGAAACGAGTGTGAGAGATTTAGTGCATTTTACTGAGAAAATAAAAAAAAACTATTTTGATGCAGCATATCCAAAAAATTATCGCACGAGCCGCCACTGACTGTGATGAAGAAAACTGATTAGAAGTTATTTACAATAGGGAACTTGCACACATTTTTAATTTTTTTTATTTCACTTTTATTCGATATATA
>JAGJTL010000111.1:971551-998761 GCA_022063505.1 Calosoma granatense | reverse complement strand
TATATTAAATTTATTGCATAATATGCAAAAACCACATTTTTAAAATTTAACAATTAGCAGTAATTACGATTTGAAAATTGCAAATTTTCAAATAAAAATGAAAACAGAGATGACGTAGGCTGCCGTGTACCTAGGCCTAGGTTGCTGTACTACTATACCAACCGGGAGCGAACAACTCGCCACGTGCTTGTTAACCTATTACATTGTATAGGTTACAACATGAATTTTCTATAATTATAAATCGTAATGGCGAAAAAAGATTCAAATAATTAGTGGTCTTTGTAAAACAGCGTGACAAAACGCGTCAAAAACAGTAATGGCTGACAGATTGACAGTTCCCAGCGATGTATGTGTAAGATTCTTCGTTGTGTGTGTGAGAGAGAACAGCTGTCTATCCTTAACTGGGCAAGGTCTCTCTTTCTCAACATCTCAATACTAGATAAATGACGTTAGAGGCGTTTCCGCGCGAGTTTAACTGAGCAAAATGTCAATAATTATTTCTCCATAAATATGATGAATTAAAAAAAATAAAAATGACGGAATTTGTATTAAATTACATACATTCAAAAAAAAATACTACAAAAAATGTGCAAGTTCCCCATTAAGAAATTCAGAAGACTGCATTGTACCAGAATTTATAATAATTATATTTTTATTATTACAATGACGTGATAGAAATCATTCCGTAAATTGAAAAACAATGAATAATTTAAAATTGAAACCAGTGTAATACATTGTTTTGTTATCAGTATTTTCGAACGTCAATGAAATGACATTTAATTTTGCAGTTAAAACACATATTTTAAAGTTAAAGTGAAATTCAAATCATTAAACTAATTAATTAGTTTTAATTAATTTTCCCAGAGGAAGTTTCCCGTGCGGTGCATAAGATGGAAAATAGGAAGGCACCAGGCCCGGATGATCTGCCTGCTGACTTTTGGAAGATGAAGGAACTGAATGGTGCAGCGATACCCTGGCTGACAAGTTTCTTCAATGCCATTGTGGATACCGGCCAACCGCCCAGGGCATGGACAACCAGTACTACCGTCCCTATTTTCAAGAATAAAGGCGATCCTGCTGACTGCACCAATTATCGCCCTATCCGGCTCTTATCACACACAATGAAAATTTTCGAGCGCATTCTCGACCAGCGACTACGCAGCATTGTTCAGACAACTGTGAATCAATGCGGTTTCGTCCGTGGATGTGGAACAACCGACGCGATCTTTGCTGTCCGGCAGGTAATGGAGAAACATCGGGAGAAACAAAAACCCCTGCACATGGCTTTTCTGGATTTGGAAAAGGCCTTTGATCGTGTTCCGCATAAATTGATCTGGTATGCACTTCGCGACCATGCGGTTCCCGAATCCCTGATCGATTGGGTCAAGATGCTTTAAGCAGGCACCACTAGCCGCGTCAGGTGCGCCGCGGGACTCTCGGATAGCTTTCCAGTGACAGTCGGCGTGCATCAGGGTTCCTCACTGTCTCCACTTCATTTCATCCTGGTTATGGACACTATTACGCGGGACCTCCAGCAGTCAGTCCCATGGACTTCACTTTATGCGAACGATGTCATGTTGGCGGCCATCTCCAGAGAAGCGCTTCAAAGTCAAGCTCAAGTATGGCACGATCGTTTGAATCAGTTCGGACTCCACCTGAACATCAAGAAAACCGAATACCTGGAGACCACCCCAACACCTGGCACGATTAAGATAGACGGCAAGCCACTGGTGAAGACGGATTCCTTCCGATACCTGGGCTCCTATTTGCAAAGCGACGGGAGCATTTCCAGCGACGGGAGCATTTCCAGCGACACACGGGCCAGAATTAATGCAGCCTGGATGAGATGGCGGGAAGTCACTGGTGTGCTTTTTGACAAGAACATGTCCATAAGGCTAAAATCGAAAATATACAAAGCGGTAGTCCGCCCAGTTGTTCTGTACGGAACAGAATGTTGGCCAACCACAGCAGCTGCCGAACGTCAATTGCACGCCATGGAGATGCGCATGCTTCGGTGGATCATGTTTGTCTCCCTCCTGGATCACGTCACCAACGATTCAATTAGACGGCAGTTTGGCGTTGCACCAATAACTGCAAAGATGCGAAATGGTCGACTCCGCTGGTATGAGCATATTCATCGTGCCCTCCCAGGGACTATTCTGAACACCACATACAACATGACCGTTGATGGTCAACGGCCCCGTGGACGTCCGAAGTTGCCATTTCTGGACACTGTAAGGTCAGACATGAAAGCCACCGGGTTAAGAACTGAAGATGCAGCAGACCGGAAGAAGTGGCGTTCAAAGATCCGATTAGCGGACCCTACATTAGCGGGAAAACGCTAGGAAGAAGAAGAAGAAGAGTAAACGAAAAAATGAATCCCACAACGATACTCGTATTGGGTATGATCTGTCAATGAATATACACAAAAATACAATATTAAAAACACGAAAATGTTAATTGCAGTGACATACATACCTGATAGAAGGTTCAAAATAACGTAAAATTTTTTTCCAAGTAAAAATTAAGCTTTAATTTTAAATTTTTAATAAATAATATACATTAAGTCATACGGCAAAACACTTTGTGTGTCATTCGACAATCCCTTTAATGACCTTGTGACGTTCTATATTTAAAATATTTTATTCACACAAATTTTTATTCATAGATATACAATAATACATGTTTACATACATATTTAATAACATTAATTATTTTGATTACGTTTTTTTACTATTTCTATAACGAATACCAGCAAACTGAGCAATATTCCCACAAATAAAATCATAAACGCAGTTTGTAAATGATAAATTGTTAACTTATTATTTCTATTAGTAACATCTTTAACGAGATAATCAGCAGGAACCATAATATGTTTAATTACATCATTATGTTCTGCTAACCTTTCCCATATTAAGAAAAATCCATTTTCTTGGAAACGTCTTACTAACAAATTCAGTACATGCAAGTAAGGTGAACCATCAGCCACTTGAAATGCCAGATACCGTGGCAATGGACTTTCTTTAACCATATGTAAAGTAGGACGACCATTTTTATAAAATTTAGCGAAACGAGAGTAATATACCGCACGGTAATAATTAATTGCCAGTGGTTTCTTAAATATTGCAATGAAATCATTTTTTGAATTCTCAGCATGATCAAAACTACTCGGCATCGGTACCATTTTCTTAACAATTCCGTGTTTGGTTGTACCATTTAACGCTTTATCGATGTCATGAATCATTGTACGATATACTCGTATTATTAATCCGGATTCGTCCAGTTCTTCCAGAGTATTTATTTCAGGATAATACTTCGGTTCCATTAGGATGCTAGTTAATTTACTTTGAAATGCCATCGAGAGGATTAGTGAGTATAACATCCATGATATCATAATAACTCGTTCCGAATTAACGATTGGTAATGTTGGTAACGATATATTTAGTACAATTCGTAGTATACTTAAACTTTCAACTCGCCACAAGCAAAATTTTACGAAATAAACTATGCAAGACCAAAAGATAATTACGCCGGTAAATACACAGAAAGCTGCACACCATAATTCAAACTTCAGTACCATGAATAAATACAGATAATATGGTATTTTGCCACTTGTATGTATCATAATAAATAAATCATCTTTGCTATGCGGATATAGACTTTCAGTTATACCAATCATGTCTTCATTTAGCATCATTTCTTCAGTATTGAGTAAGTCTACATGTTGCTCTGTGATTATTCGTTTCTTAATGTCGATCATTTTTATACTCAAATCATTCGTTTGTCGCCACGGATTTCTCTCTCCGGGTTTAAGAAAGTCACCAGAATTTAAAATTTTTATACTGGCATTTAGTTTTCTAATTAAAGTCCACATTACTTCAATGTCCTTCCCTCTGTATGTTATTACGTCTGTTACATTGTCAACTTCTTTACGTATCTTAGTCGGATCATCATCTTTGAGAATCAAAAACCGAAGAGGATATCCATTCAAATTTCTTGCCTTATTGTAAAAAATATCTTTATCAAATCGTACATCTGTTAGATTTTCTAGAAACTGTTCCTTGTCCCAGAATGGATTATAAGTAAATACACGAATATCTAACGCCTCATTAAAGACTGCGACAACATTGAGAAATTTTTTATCCCAACATTGGCGAAACATTTGGATTAATTCGTCAGTGTTTGGACTTTCTTTGACAATTACGAAAACTTGACATCGAGTTTTATATATAAATGTATCTTGAATTCTTTCCAAAGTAGATATCAAATCTCTTGTCGCGTCAATAAATATAACTAATAATGTTAAATGACCCATATGTGGATTTTCTTTCGTAATCTACAAAATATAGTTTGAATAAACATATATCTTATCATATTCTACATTTACAAATGTAGTGTAATGACTTAGATGTTTTAGATACGTACCTGATGAATACGATATTGTACATTGTGCAAGTTTAAATTTAACAAGAAAATACTATTGATGGCACGTGTATTACAGTACTGTAGCGCAATGTCAACGACTGTATTATTATTACTGTTAATAACAATACTATTATAACCGTGATGTTCGTTTGAGTAAAACTCATAAACATACTTGATATACTCCAGTAAAGCATTCGGAGGTTCAGCAATGATAATTTTACAAGTTGCTTGTTGTATTAGAAACACAGAACATATCAGAAATACCGTGCAATAATTCATAATTCCACTTGTCAAGATCAGTTCGTCAAGTAAAGTGTGTTTTCAGAAGTAGTTACACAGAATATATATCCTTGCGACAAGCAATTAATAATTTTTTCCAACGACCATTAAAATGTTTGATTATTATCTTCTGTGGCTGATGTATTATTGTACACAGTGTAATGTAAACATATCAGGTATAAAACAGAAAACCGTGTATGCTTATCATACGCAAATTTTAACAGCACTTTTCTCTGAAATAATTACTTTTCAATATTGACGTATGTAAATTTGTGTGACACAAATGTACAATACAACTACGTTATAGGACTATAACCAATTATTAGTAAATAATGTATTTATTATTATAATGACAATATAGATGTATATATGTATGATAAATGATACTGTAAATTATAAAATAATTCTACACATATAATCATAAAATTAATTTCTCATTAGTCAGTATACTGATTATACAGAGTGTCCCAAAATTATTGGAAAACAATTTAAGGGTATGTATTATTTAATGTGCTGATTACAACGCAAAAAGAATTTTTTCGAAATTCGCAAAAATAGTAGCACATTACTTGGAGCAAACATTTTTCGTGCCACTGGTCTGACAGCTTACAATTATCAGTTCAAATTAGTAAGCATTAAAATCTATCAAATTTAATTATAGTTATGTAACTGTTCATTCAACATTATTTAATTCAAACGTACGTACCTTCTCAGGCTTATTTAACGAAATATCAGGCCAGTGGCACGAAAAATGTTTGTTTCAAGTAATGTGCAATTGTTTTTACGAATTTCGAAAAAATTCTTTTTGCGTTGCAATCAGTACATCAAATAATATATGCCCTCAAAATTATTTCCAATAATTTTGGACACCCTGTATATTAACTGTAGCTGGTGCTTTAGGTTTATTAATTGATTTAATTATTTAATTCAAATAAAATACGTGACATATAGCACATATAGCTTTGTTAAATATTTATTCAGAAAATACAAAAAACATGTTACAGCAAAATAAAGTTACTGGGCATTATTTGGTCGTATTTCCTTGTTCCTGAAATCTGTGGTATTCTTTCAGACGAATAGCTTGAATGTTAATAAAACCAGTAGCATCAGCCGGACTGAAATCTGCATGCTTATCCATGGACACCAAGTCTTCATTGTACAGGGATATTTCAGATTTCCTGCCCAGCACGATAACTAAAACAAAATTCACATGTAAATATAAGAGAAACATTCAATGAAATAAGAAAGATCTTACCATTTCCTTTATAAAGTTCTAAATACACCGTACCAGTCACACCTTCTTGAGAAAGTGTCAAACATTTCCGCGTATATTCCCCTTCGGGCGAAAACCAGAATCCATTGTACACGAAATCGGCCATTCTGTCCCTTAAGTATTGCTTGAGTCGCAATACTTCCTTATCTAAGCAAAACACTTCTAGATCTATATGAGCTGTATGCAGGATTTGACCTGCCGGAGTCTCATATACACCACGACTCTAATACAAAACAAATTTAAACTACATTTATCATCAGTCTCTAATCCTCTAGCTAGCGCATACTGACAGCATTTGTGATACTTTTATAATTGATTAAAAATTACTGCGTACCTTCAATCCAATAAATCTGTTTTCCACAATATCGATCCTGCCAATACCATGTTCCCCGCCAATTTTATTCAAGAATGCAAATATTGTCAATGGAGATTCGAATTGTTTTCCGTCTTGGGATTTTAAGAAAATTGCTGCTCCTTTTTCGAAGACAATGCTAAGTTTGTAAGGAGTATTCGGTGCTTTCAATGGGCTGGTAGTCATTTGGAATAAATCTTCTGGGGGTGCCGTAGCAGGGTTCTCTAAAATGCCAGACTCATAGCTAATGTGCATAAAATTGGCATCCATGCTCCAAGGGGCCTTTGGTGTAACGGACACAGGAATGCCATGGGATTCGGCATACTTTAGAAGATCTTGACGTCCTTGGAATTTTGTACAGAATTCTTCCATGCGCCATGGTGCCATGATCTAAATATAGATTGATTGTGGTTGAATATATATTTCCGGTTTGAGGTTTTTTGTTTTATTAAATTACCTTGACAGTGGGACACAATGCATAGCAACTTAACTCGAAACGCACTTGATCGTTTCCTTTACCTGTAGCACCATGAGATATGTATTGCGCATTATGTGCCTTCAAGCATTTAATTAATCCTACAGAAATACAAGGGCGAGCAAGGGAGGTGCCCAATAAATATCTCTGCTCGTAAATAAGTCCCATTTGTATAGCCGGCCATACGTAATTGCTAACAAAGGCTTCTCGAAGATCTTCAATCACGACCTTAGAAAAAATAATTAATATTACATAAACTACGGAGACAAAGTATAGGACTAGTAGATATTTTTTATAACAATTTGAATTTCTATTCTAATTTAGTCTAAACGATTAGATAATAAGTTATTATCGAAACTAAAAGTGGAAAAATATGTCAAAAGAATTTTTTTAAATACTTACTTCTAAAGCACCAATTTTCAAAGCTTTCTGTTTTGCCACTTCGAAATCTTCTTCCTGGCCAATGTTGGCCATGTAGCAAACAACATTGTAGTCTTTCTCCAAAAGCCATTTCAGAATACAGCTGGTATCCAAACCACCAGAATAAGCGAGAACAACGGTTTCTTTACCCATTATTTCAATAGCAGATCAAGTTACCAGACCGGTGAGTTAACTAACACTAAATCAAATGAAATTCCATCATTTATATTTCAAAACATTTTCCTGATAGCAAAACTCAAAGACGTTCCATACAATTTTCAACTTAAAATCTAATTAGTATAATTTATTTTTGAAATATAATTATAAATAAAATGAAATACAACTGACACATGTATTCATCAATAGTCCATATAACCAAATGTCGTAAGAATATTGAAATTTACAATATTAGTGAATATTTATATTGGCACGCCACTGATGAAAAGGTCAAGACCAGTTTTATGAAGAAAGATTATTTTATCTCATTAATCAGAATATAGGAAACCAGAACAAACAAATATGGTAAAACCGCAGTAGATTATTCAATGTTTATCTGTAATTAGAAGCTAGACGATGAGGAAAGTTTAATAACAATACTTTTACTGATCCAAGAAATGAGTTTTGCAGAAAAAAAAGTTATAAAATTGTTATTTAATTACTTATGTGGAATGGTTACAAGGTAATACGGATATTTTCAATTCAAATTCATGCAATTGGATCGAAAGTGACTCCATCTGTTGATTTATAATTACATATTATGTATAAAAAAAAATAAAAAATAAGATTTAATGTTTATTTGATAATATGGATAATATCAGTAATTTGCTACTGTCATAAAAGAATATTATTCATATTACTCCTAGTTACAAAGTAGTAACTATCAAAATAATTTTATTGTACTTCAGTGTCCTTGACATAGCAATCAGTTGAGATGTCATTCACGGCAAACAAAATATTTTTCATTATGCCTTTCCCATATAAACATATCTTTACATTTTTATTTATCTACATATTTGCAAGTTTCGTATATTTATATTACAAAATTTAAAATCTCTTTTTTTGTACACAATATTCTGTGTCCTTAACCTCTGTATAAAATATTTTGATATAAATTTGTAATAATTTTTACACATTTACTCTTGAAGTAATATATGTAGTTTGAACATTGCATTTTTTAAAAATCCAAGGTTGTGTGTCAAACATGTGTATTCTTGATTGTGATTAAATATAAAATACAATGGAAGCTGAGTAGTGACAAGTGTGTATATTGCATTTAACGATGCTAACTAGTTTACTTGTAATTTAGCTTTATCCATAAGAAGTACATGGTTGTTTATTCATTTTTTACTATGTCAGTGTGTATCTTAATATAACATTTGTATATCTATTGATATTAATAAAAATAATTTAGGTTAGTATATCATATTATGTCCAGTTTGTTTTACTTTCATGTAAATAATTTGGTCTTTTTAATTTATTTATCTAATCAACCTGTAAGTTATCTAAATATAAATAATCTAATCTAAGTATGCAATGAAGAGCAGGGATTCCCACGTCATTTGAAATTTTGCCAACATCACAGTTTAGTATCAAATATTTTTGATCTACTAACTTGGTAAACGTTTTGGGTTTCGTGATGGATAATTCAGAAGAAACTGATTTCTCGGATACTGAAAGTGAAGAAATTGAAGGTAATATATTGATACATTGATGATTATTTTTCCTGCAATAACAGATTTCATTTTGCATAGAAATTAATGAGAAAAATGTAGGTGAAAATGAAAATACTTCGTTAGAAATAGAACAACATGTTACAGAAGAAAAGGTAGTTATACATTTGTACTAAAGATAATACTTTTATATTTTGCTAATATGTACTGTTAATATTTTAGCTTATTGAAGAGAGTGAAAAAAAGGAAAAGAAAATGCCTCCTCTTGTTTACGTTAATTCTGTGTTAAACAATTCTGATATCTTACGTCCTTTGTATCAAAATGTGGCGCCATCATTTGCAGACGAAGTACCTTTTCTTGTAGATGGAGATTCACTTCTAGTGACTATAATGTTAGATCCGAATTGGTCGAGTCAGTTAGGCGGTTCATCTTTGCATTTGGTGTATCTTTTCGAACGATATTTAAATGTTTTCGTGCAACGAGGTGGAAATTTTCATATAGTGTTCTTTCAATGCTGGCGAAACGTTTGGAACAAATACTGGACCATTTTATTGCATCGGTTAATTCTTATCAACCATTTCTCCAACAATACAAAATATCAAGTGCACTTGCTTGATCATTGCTTTGATGATAGATTCTCTCAACTGGTTTCAACTATTCGACCAGGGTTTATTCTGACTAATTTAGACATGATCGAAAATTGTTCTCATTTTCGAAACATGAATACTAAATATGTAATAAACATGAATAACATATTTTTATTGTCCTTCTTACAAATGGATCTTCCGTGCATTGATACGAATTATATAAATGTGGACATTTCCACACTGAATGCTTTCTATTTAGACAATAATCCAAGCATAAAGTCTCTTTATAATATATTTGGAAGACTGTTTAGAAGATACATATTAGAAATGCCACAAGTGGAAGAAATTATTGAATTACCCGTAATACCAAGTGCAGAGCAACACAATGTAAGAAAACGGATTTCGCTAATGGCTGCCATAATATTTTATAACAAAACTAACGATGAAGAAATGTTAAAAAAGATATTTTTGACAATTACTTTAATGGATTCATTGGAACTCAAAAATAGATGTTGTCCAAAACTTACAGAATCTTTGACTGAATTTCGTTATGTAGTGTCTGAATGGCGAAAAGCAATGTTTTTAGCACTTACACAACTTACTAACGAGCAATGTGACTGGAACAATGTATCAGATTTATGGCAGGGCATTTTATTTGGTCACGTTTGCCGCCTTACCAGCAATGGAATAAAAAATGCTGAAGAGTTGGGAATAAATGTTTCTAGACTCTACGAAAAATATGTTGCAGATTTCAATAACAACGGTTACAGTATTGAAGCCTATCCTATAAAAAAATGTGAATTAAATATAGAATGGAATACATATGTGCCATCGACAATTAACAAAAGTTAGTATTATTTATTAAATAGACGAACTGTATTGTATCTCTTCTGAGTTTACAGATCTTTCTGCACCTCAAGAAATAAAGAATCCATTGGTTGATCAGTTTTGTAACAGTATTCTGCGTGATATCAAGTGGCTGTCACCGCCAGATTCATTGTTTAAAAAAAAAGAGTATACGGAAGAACACCATTACCATTCAATGCGAGTTCTACGTGACGAACATGATCATATTAATGCCACCTTCGTTCTAAAGAGTGATGATGATCCCTGGGCAAAGAGAAAGTAAGCGATCTTAGAACAATTGCGAAGTTGTAATGTGTCTAATAATAATACAAACACTTCCAGATATCAACGACAAATCGGCAAATATGCGAGATACATGACGATGTATGGCTCAAGCATTGAAGGACGTGCGTTGCAGAGTAGAGCTATAATACGTAACTCAAATAATGTACCGGAAAAGAAACAAAAAACCAGCAAAAAGGCACAAGACATTATCAATCAAAATAAAATGAGAAAGGACAGTGAAATATTTAAACGAGAGAAAGAGAATTTAGATAAATTTGAAGCAATGTGGAAGAAAGCAGATACTAAACCGAATGCAATCATATGTGCAATAAACTTAGAATTAACAAGAATTCGGCCAGATAGTCCAGTACAATTGGATTACATATCGCTGAAATTAAAAGTACTTTTAAAGAAAATAAAAAACAAACGCGCCACTCAAACCAGCAGTGAAGATGATGTGAAGAAAGATATTTTTTTAACTGTGCGGACAGCTTTATCTCTATGTGAAGGTAAAAAGATGACAAGCAAACTGCAGGAACTAATGTCAAAGTGCTTGGACGTAATTGACTGTCAAGAAATAGCAAAGCGTAACGGTTTACCTGCTGTCGATAAAAGTAATTCCGATTCAAATGATACATGGATACATTACCAGTTAACTGAACTTGGAGCGGAACTCATTCAGGAGACAAACGGTGTACCTGATTCCAGAGTTCACGGATTCACACCTGATCCTTGGCAGCGAAAGTTGTTCGACATTATTGATAAAAAGCAATCAGCACTGATTGTAACACCCACGTCATCAGGTAAAACGTATGCTTCATATTACTGTATGGAGAAAGTTATAAAGGAAAGCGAGGACGGAGTTGTCGTGTACGTGTCCCCGACTAAGGCTCTGGTGAATCAAGTAGCAGCAACAGTGTACGCCCGATTCAAAGATACACCTATGCCGGATGGCATGTCAGTCTATGGAATATTCACCAGGGACTTCCGAACACATGCGCTTAATTCACAGGTATCGACTTGGATATTCCATCAAATACATAAGTAACTGGAATAAACTATGTATTCTGTACTAGGTGCTTGTGACAGTACCACAATGTCTTGAGCTTCTGTTGCTGTCAGCGCGTCGTCACAGCTGGGTGCATCGACTCAAATACGTTATATTTGATGAGGTCCACTGTATTGCAAGTGATATTGGGGGTCTTGCGTGGGAACATTGTCTACTTCTTATTCATTGTCCATTTCTTGCACTGTCCGCTACTATTCGTAATCCAGAACAAATGCACACTTGGCTACAGCGAGCCGAGGATTACAAACATGCTCGCTGTGCTACTGAACAAAGCTTAAGGAAACCCGAGTCATACAAGTAAGTTCACGTGTATGCTATGGTTACAGTTTGTTTACATTCCAATTACTGTACAGAGTAAACTTGGTTATTCACTCTGAACGTCATTCTGACTTAACCAAGTATACGTATGGTAATGGTACATTACATCATCTACATCCGTACATGCACCTGGAGAGCAATGTTATAAAAACGCATGGTGGAATTCCCAGACACATGTTATTATCTCCGGCAGAAACATTACAGTTGTACGAAGCTATGGTTTTCGCAAATGCTGGATCAGCAAAACTCAAAGAACTAGCACCAGACAAATATTTTTCGAAATTATCAGAAAATGGTAAAACTATATATTTATTTGCCTTACTGTGCCCTTCTAATTCTAATATTTGTTTGGTTTTTATTCTTCTAGGATTCTTGACTAGGAATTTAGTACGTAAATACGAACAAGAATTGTCATCACTTTTAATTGATTGGTTCACTAATGACCGTGAAGATTTTAAGAATACGATAAAGTATCTAAAGCCGAATGATATTGATAATATAGTGGGTGTAGGTAAACGTTATATTACTGAGAATATCATGCAATTTATAACAAGTTTGCGAGATCGAAATATGTTGCCTGCAATAGTGTTTTCATATAATCGGGCACTAGTCAATGAAATGACTGTATTAATGACAAAACACTTCATGAACCAAAGGGTATGCATATAGTTGTCTACATGTTAATACAACTGAATGAAAAAAATGTACACTTATAGCAAACTACGGCTAGACGGGAAGATAAAAAGAACGATAAGCAGGAAAAAATGGAAAAGAAATTAGCACATAAAACTGCAGCTAAACAGGGTATAGAAACACGTACGAGAATCATTAGTAGCAGACTGAATCTTCTTTCTGGTGGAGCTGCAAATTCTCTGCAAGGTTTATAATAATTGTTTATTCATTTCCATCAATATTATTTTATTAACATGTTAATATTTTAGGAGTAGGAATGGTTGACTCGAGAGAAATTGAATTAATAGAACATAGATTAATGACAGTCGTTCCCAGGAATGGAATTATTGTCAATTCCATACGAAACGGTATTTGTATGCATCATGCAGGATTCAACAACAAAATTAGGAGTGCTGTGGAAATGTTGTTTCGGAAAAAAGTCCTCAATGTAGTATTTGCAACTGGTACTTTAGCTCAGGGTCAGTTCATTCAGAGTGAATCAGTGAAATCATCTGGTTTATACTGTGTCTGTATGTTTGATTTGTGTGTAGGTATACATATGCCATGTAAAACAACGGTTATTGCTGGTAACTCACCATATTTAAACTCGCTGGAATATCATCAGATGTCTGGTCGTGCTGGAAGACGTGGTTATGATACTACTGGTAATGTGGTGTTTTTCGGATTGAACACACGTAAACAGCATACACTACTCACTGCCCCGTTACCAGATATAAAAGGAAATTTCCCCATTTCTGTAACGTATGTGTTGCGATTGTTACTACTCGTGTCTGATGTAACGGACAAGGGAAAAGTGTCCGAGCAAGCAACAAAAATAACAATATCCAGGGTAATGGCTTTGTTAGAGAACAGTCTCGTTTACATGCAAAGACCCCATTTAAAAATACAAGTCAAACACTTCTTTAGTTTCTCTGTACAACTGTTGAAAATGCAGGTGTGTTTCGAGAAATGAGGGTTATATTATCTTTGATTGAATTGTTTGTTTATTTATTAGGAATTTATAAATGATTTGGGTGAGCCACTCAGATGGTGTGGATTGGCAACACATCTGCATTATCATGAGCCAGGCAATCTAGCTTTTGTGTATCTGTTGCAAAATGGCATCATAAGAAGAATTTGCACAGAAATGGACAAAGAAACAGATATTTTGTACACATTAGTTGTGCTTCTTAGTCATTTATTTACTAAAATTCCATACAATCAAACATTTGATGATACAGAATTTGATAATTCCAAAGTGATACTGGATCCACTACCAGATTTTGTATATGAGGTAAATTACAATAATGTTGTGATTTCTAAAAAAAAAATAACATATTTGTGTGTTCCAACAGGCTTTGGAAACTTATAATAAACAGGTAAATTTTGTGTTCCATCAATATTTTATCAATGTGTCCATGGTATCTACTGAACTGGATAATGTTTTACCACTTTCATCTGTACGCATTGTTCCCGAAAATACTGTAGAAAATATTGATACAGCCGGTATTTTATTTGAAACAATATTATTAAATAAATTTATACATTTTATCCACGCGTTTCAGAAAATTTGCAAAACAAATTTTTAAATTTGTGTACACCGAAATTAGTATGTTCCTCATTTTCTACCCTGTCGGGAAACAATGATGACGATCTATATTCTGCACAAAATTTAATCAGCAATATAAAACAGTCAGTAAGTATTGCATACACTGAAACAAATATAACAGTACTGCAGTATTGTAAATTATTATTATTTTCTATACAGATGTGTACAGAAGTGAAAACAATACCAGTGATTGATTTAAAAAGAAAATTGAACGGATATGCTCTAGATTTCTTCAGACATGGTATTATTGAAGCCATTCGAAAAGATAATGGACTTAAACAAGGTGCAGAATTTACTCTGATTAAAGATTTCTGTCTTCTGATAAAGACAATCGTAGTGTCGTTGGAAGAAATGGAAGTTAAAGATGAAAATGATGTCGTGATAGGACATTTCAGGAAATTATCTGATAAATACCGTAAATTATTCAACAAAGCATTTGGTTCATCTGAATTCTGATTGAGAATAACGTATTGTATATTATATAAAATAATATTATATTTTTATGGAAATAAAATATTTTTAACAGTATTTTTTACTTTCTTATATAGGAAAATATAGGAATCACGAAAAATGTAGAGTGCGCAATTTTGATGGAAATACACGTTTTGTGGTCCTCTGAATACGTTTTCGCAATTATTGTGTGTGTGCGCGTGTTTTCATTATCTAAAAAACGAACAAAGATAGTACAATGAAACTTCGTGTTTAACAGTTTCTTGATTATGTGAAGAGTTGATTAGATTTTAGATATAATTGCAAAACTGGAAGCGGAAGTTTACTGAACATAAAAAATCAAATTGCTTTATAAACAAAAAGAAAAAATTGTAGAAAATAGTATTCTGGGAAAAATGTTCTATCCTTTTAGTACATCGTTGTGTAGTTATGCAGTAGTGTTAATGTGAGAATGTATTAAATTTGTTTTTCACTTATTTTGCCTACGTTCCGCAAGTTTAGCAATGGAAACAAATAATTAAACATATTCATGGAAAACATAAAATAGTGTACCAAGGGCGTTATGACGATGATTATGCCCGGAGGATGAAGATGATCCAGCCCGAGGGAAGGATATCACGCGATGGGCATAAGCCGTTTTCCTTTTAACTGAACAAGCTACCCCGAGCTACTCCAAGTTGAACTGAACTGAATCGTTTTGTTCCTTTTGTAAACAATATGTCTGGGGTAAAATGATCACAGCTACTCGATTTCTTCCCCCTTTACCTCCCAAAACGCCAAAAAATTCAGGGTGCGAAATGAACTGCAACGCTGATTCGCTGCGTTTTTTTGTGGTAGGATTTTAAGATATTTCAAATTAATAAAACGTTCCACAAATATTAACCTCTTACAGTTGTCTTACACAGTCAGTACTTAATTATGCATATGATTGAAATTATATATTATATTATGTGGATGTTAGTATAATTGACATGTTAATTAATTAATTATGTATTTATATGTTGTATGTGGGAAGATGATTCAGTATCAGATTCCATATGGATTTAAAAAAAAATTATTTGTACAATCATTTTGACTATTTATATTAAAATGTGTGTATGCATTAATGTCGTACAATTATTTTATCTTCATTGTTTATTTCTTCGTCCATTTTAAAAAAATAATTATATTTTCTCAGCCACGGATCTAGGGGGCGGCAAGCCGGGGTCCTTGCCCCGGGCGCTACCTTCCGTGGCGCTAAAATGAAATGTTATACACCGACATAATATCGCTTAGTGCCAAATATTTTTTCTTAATATAAGAACCAACTAAAATAATAACAAAATGGTGTAAAAGATACACATAATGTACTATTTTATTTCTCTCACTACTAGGTTTGAAAGCGCTACCACATTGAATTTGAATTTTCATTTCTCAATGGGTATGAAATATTGAATATATCGACCGAATTGGCTGTTTTTAAAGTACAAACTCCTTTTGTATTCGGCAACATAAAACATGCTCACGCATTCCGTCTCTTAAAACTAATCTATACCGATGATTTGCAAGATGCCTTGCCCAATATTTGTATTGCGTTGCGTATTTATGCTACGATTCCGACAACGTCCGCAAGTTGTGAGTGGAGTTTTAGTAAAATGGAACAAATTAAAAATTACCTTAGATCTTTCATGAGCCAGGAGCGTCTGTCAAGTGTCGCGATTCTGGCTATCGAAAATGAAACAGCTTATAAAATTAATTACGACGAGGCTATAGACCTGTTTGCTGAACAAAAAGCTCGCAAAGTAAAATTTTGAAATCGCGTTATGTTAGTGACTGGATTTTAAATAATTACCATGTTCTATCTACTAATAATATAGATTCATGTTGATGTTACAATTTATTTCAATCAAACTTTAGAATAATCCGTCTTTATGTTTTTTGTGCATGGAAAGTTTCAAAAAAATAAAATGTAGTAGAAGAAAATTTTAAATAAATATATAATATATAATAAAATAAAATTATCTCTTGAATAAATGAACTTAGTTTATTTTCATCTAATACAAATGCACACTACTGCGCGCGCATATAGACACACACACACACACACGCATGATCGCACGCGCTCACTCTCTTACACACACAGTTAAAGTTACAAATAATAGATTTAATAAAGTATGTACGAGAGTGACGGGGCGAGGGCGCACTTTTAAATTATTGCCCCGCCTCGAAAAAGTCCTAGATCCGGGGCTGTATTTACTGTCAAGCGAAACTCTGCTTAAAAAATACTCGACTATATTATGGTGTTCCTTTTAGGTGTAGAAGCATCACGTGCAGTTCAGTTTAGTTCAGTTCAGTATCAGTTCATTTTACTCTTTCGGGTAGATAAAAGGAAAACGGCTATAATTATCTGTTGTTAACAAATATTATTGTATACACATGTTTTCATCTTATATTCTAATTTTTATGTAGGAATAAAGTTAATAATTTGTATAGTATTGCATACCCATGTTTTTTATTGTAATTTTTATATAGAAATAAAGTTAATGATTAGTGGGCGTAATGATCATTACGCCCGCTTATTACGCCCTAGGGCGTTATGAGCTTGTTTTCGTATCTCGTATCTAAGGTGAAAACAGTTATAGGCAACTGTAATATAACACCAAAAAAGCAAAAAATTTTTATGCAATATAGAAAATACAATGTCAATTTTTTCGTATAGCGATATTTCGTTTCCGATTGATTTTAGATCAAAAGTGTAAATATAAAACTTATTCAGAATTGAAAACTGAGACTAATGAGCCCAAAATTGTTGTTAATATATCTTTCTGTCACAAGATATTAAAGAAATAAAATATAGTTATTAGAAATAGTAGCCATGAAAATTTTATGAAATAAAAAATAAACAATTGACGGTTTCACAGTTATATTAAATAAGTTGAACATTTCAGTTTGGGAGAATCTCGTATAAAATCATTTTATGCATTGAATTTTCTTTTGAATGCTGTACTGTTCCACTGATTTTTTATTGAAAGTCGTTAAGCAATATAATTACAATCGCTTCGACACCAGCCCCAAACCCTGGAACTATTACGAAAAAAAGCTAATCAGTGGACGACACTAGCGCTATAACGGTAGAACTATTTTAAGTTTCCAATCTTCTTCGACTTTGTCGTTTTGACACCAGCGCCAAAATACTAAAACTATTACGAATAAAAACTGATTACTCGCTATAACACTGGGAGGTTAAATTTGAGAAGCCAGCCGATGATGCCGGCGACAAGAGAAAATGTTCCACAATAGATTCCCAAAACGTGCGACGCTGTAGCTTGACATTAGGCCCACTTACCAAGATCAACTGGTATATTAATTTAAAAATAACATATTTTAAGAATGGATAATAATAATACCAATCTAATAGTATTTAAACTGCGTATATTCAATAACTGATTAATATAATGAATATAGCATATATTTTAAATTTATTTAACGTTTTTTTAGCATTAGTTTAGATTAGTTCATTGAATGCCGTAGCGTATGGACGTGTTTCTGTACGCTCTGCAGTTGTTGTAAAATGAATAGTAAGTGTGGAGTGTGTAGTTCGGATATAAAAAGATCAGACAAAAATATAACGTGCAATGGTTTATGTAAGACAATTTCACACAACGTGTATCAAATTGCGTGAGGAAGAAGTTAAAATGATAAACAGTATTAAAAATGTTTGGTGGTTCTGTAACAATTGCAATGAATTAATGGCATTCAAGCTACAATTTTTTTTGGCTGACACCCAAATTGAGAATAGGAGGCAGAGTAGGATACTGAGTACTTATCAAAACCAGTTGACGACTATTCAGCAACAAGTCGAGGAATTAACACGAGGACATAAAGAAATGAAAGAAGAAATAAAAAATTAGAATTGGGTCAAACCAGGTTATGCAGAAGTGCTGCAGAAAAATAATAGTTTGATAATTAAACCTAAAACGCAAGACCAAAATTCAGATGAAATTAGGAAAGAAATTAAGGAAAAGACCAACCTGCCGAAATAAAAGCAGGAATAACCGGTATAAAAGTAGTCAAAAACGGAGGTATAGTAATGGGCTGTTCCGATGACATATTATCTGAGAGTATAAAAAATTCGGTTGAGAAAGAATTTAGAAACAAATATGAAGTGACAGTTGCAAAGTTAAAGAAAGAAAAAATAAAAATTCTAGGAATAGATAGAGAAGAAACTAATGAAAGTATTGTTAAAAATTAAATATCAAAATGAAAAATTAAAAGACTTGGACATTCAGGTATTGAATATTATAAGTCCAAAACTTAAGCGATTCAATATAGCAGTGACGGAAGTTACACCGAAGACATACAACAAGATAATGGAAGAAGGAAAAATTAATATCGGATGGAACAGCTGTGGTGTGAAAGAGTTAATTAACATTTATAAATGTTATAATTGCTCCGGATACAAGCATAAGGCAAGTGAGTGCAAGAACAGGAAAGCATGTCCTAAATGCGCAAAGAATCACACACTAACAATGTGAAAGCATAGCAGCACAGTGTATAAATTGTACAGTTTCAAACGAAAAATTGAAATTAAATATAAACACCGCTCATACATCGTGGAGTGAAGATTGTGTGATTTATAAAAGAAGAGTTGAAGCATATAAGAGACAAGTTAATTACATATAGCCATATTCACTTCCGTATCATCAGTTGATGTCTGTAAACGCCGTCTACAAAACGCTGTCGACATAGTTACGCAAGCAGCAACTGCGCGTGGATTTCGCTTCTCTGCTGAGAAGACGAAAGCTGTTGATTTCTGTCGCTTACGTACTCCACACGACTGTCCTGAGCTTACTTTGTACGGTACTCCGATACAGAGCGATACGGTGGTGAAATTTCTAGGTCTATATTACGACAGTTACCTGACATGGCGTCGACATATAGTGCATCTCTCGGGCCAATGTCGCATGTCGTTGAATGCGATCAAGTGTCTGGCTAGCTCAAAATGGGGAGCCGATCGAGAATGCCTGCAGCGATTGTTCACCGCTCTGGTGCAGTCCAAACTGGACTATGGCTGCATTGTTTACTCTTCCGCTAAACATCTGGCCCTTAAATACTCATTCTACTCAAAGGAGCCGCTATCTAAACAAAGCAGTGGCGTATCCAATCCGCTCCAGAATTAGGGATTGGATCGCCCTATGATCCCCGTGGACTCTGCTACTGTTACGCTATCACGAGCCTATGTACGTACTAATTATTACTTCTGACATCTTTACTACCGCGGTTCTCGGAATTTGGTTTGTTTAGTCTCGCGTTTATCGGAATTCGTCCAGTCACGGCTCAGCCCTTTTGGTTTAAACAGAGCCGGCTTCCAACAAGGGTACAATACCTGATAAATTAAAAGAATCTACAATTTCTCCTGTTCCGAAAATTATTGGAACCAACAAAGCCAGTGAGTATCGACCAATAAATATGTTAAATTAACAAATCATTTTGAAAATAAATTCATTAAAAATTTTAAAAATAAAACTGATTCTAATCAGTTAATTGTAACAAAAGCAGATAAGGGAAATTCTATTATTATTTTGAAAAAACAAGATTATACTGATAAAGTTAATCATTTTATTAATAATAATGACATAATTATGTTAAATAAAGATCCTACTAGTATTTTGAATAAAAATTTGATAAAAGTTTAAAAAAATAATTATGCTTTAAGTGAATCGGAGAAAAGTAAAATTAAATGTATGAATCCAAGGGCTCCTGGATTATATGGCTTGATTAAAAATCATAAAGTGGACACTCCTATTAGACCAGTTGTTTCTTTTACTAATTCCTACTTGGAAATTAGCTAAAAAACTACATTCAATAATTAGAAATGTTTCAAAATTTTATTCTGTATTTTCTGTTAAAAATTCAATAGAATTAGCTAAATTCTTAAATTCGCTTGATATAGATATACTAAATTTTATTTTAGTTTCTTTTGATATTTCTAGTATGTTTTCATGTATTTCTCCTCTTGAATGTATTTCTTTGGTCAAAAATTTATTAATCAATTCTAATGTTTCTTGTAATCTGTCACACGATATCTTATCTTTATTAAATTTTTGTCTCAGTAAAAATTATTTTCAATTTGATAATAAATTTTATCAACAAAATTCTGGTTTGGCTATGGGATGTCCGCTTAGTCCATTGTTAGCTGAAATTTTCATGAATAATTTAGAACTTCAAATTTTAAATAATTCCTTAAGCTTAAAGCATATATTATTTTGGAGAAGATATGTTGACGATATTCTAGCAGGTTTTTCGGGTAGTATTAGATAACTACATATCTTCTTAGAATTTTTAAATTCCGTTCATCCTAATATCAATTTTACACTAGAAATAGAAAACAATAGTGAAATTAATTTCCTTGATTTAAAAATTTCGCGTAGTATTAAATCTAATGGAAAGTTTGGTTTTAATTACGATATTGACAGAAAAGGGACTTTTACTGATTGTATAATTCCACAAAATTCTTGTTACCCTTACCGCTACAATATTTCTGCATTTACTGCATTTCTCAATAGGGCTTTCAATTTACCGTTATCAAAAATTAAACTCATTTCAGAAATTAATGCAATTAAAAATATAGCTTTAAATAACGATTTTACTAATAGAATGATTAATAAATTTATTAGCATTTTACAAAACGTAGATTACTAAAAATAATTTACCCTATCTCTAGTTTTGATACAAATCATAAATATTTCTCATTATCCTATTTTTGCCCAATTTCTGACAAAATTTCTTGTTTATTACGTAAACAAAATTAAATATCTTGGAAATATTTTATTTAATCAAAAAGATAAAATTGATAATTTAAATAAATCTGGAGTGTATTTGCTTACTTGTAATTGCAATGGTGTATACATTGGTCAAACAGGTCGAAATTTTCGTATTAGGTTTAATGAACATGTTAATGCTTTCAAAAATAATAATTTTGCCACTTCTACATTCGCTAAACATCTTTTAATAAATAACCATTCGTTAATTAATTTTGATTCTTTAAAAAGTTTACATATTGCTGATAGAGGAGAAAAATTAGACATTTGAAATTTATAAATATAATTTACAAAATGTTATTTTCATAAATGAACAATTAGAATTTAAAAATTCAATTTTATTTAAATGTTTATTCTTTGATTTTTTTGAAAAAATGACACAATGTTGTCGAAACATGTCGCAATAATGTAATAAATGTGGTTTATACAAAGTAAATAAATATATATTTTTATTGAAAAAATTATTTATTAAAAAGAAAACAAAAACAAAGTTTGGTGGTTGTATGTCATCAGTGTTAGATTGTAATGTAGGTGTTCCTCAAGGTAGTGTGCTTGGCCCAATACTTTTCGTTATGTATATAAATGAGTTACCAAATATATTGCATAACTGCAGTGTTCAATTATTTGCAGACGATACCTTGATTTACTATGAAAATAAGGATCATACACTACTTACTGAAACATTGAACTCGGATCTAAAAATAATTGATAACTGACTAGCTGCAAATAAATTAAAACTAAACTATGATAAGACAAAATGTATGATTATAGGTAAGCAGGGAATGAACAATAGAATTCAATTAGACTCATTATGTGTTAGAATAGCAAATATAGAATAGAATATGTTGAAGAAATCAAATATTTGGGAATTGTTATAGACTCTAAATTAATATTTAAGAATCATGTACATTACGTTGTTTAGAAAACTACTAAGAAAATAATTTTTATATGTAGGATTAGTGAGCATTTAAGCATGGAGACTAAAATTTTAATTTTTAATACAATAGTTTTGCCACATTTCACGTATTGTAATACAAATTTATTTCTGGTTAATAATGAATGTATGGATAAATTACAAAAAATGCAAAACAGAGCAATGCGGGTAATTTTAAAAGCTAATAGATATAGCAAAATTGAAAACATGTTAACAGCTTTGAACTGGCTCTCCATTAAGGATTTCACTATCCTCAATGCAATGACTTTTTTTTAAAAAATCTAGAATGACTTGACCCCGAATTACCTAAGTAATAAAATTATAAAGAACACTCACATTTCACTAGAAATAGGGAAAATAATAATAATAAATATAAGCAGAAAACATTCAGAATTTGCTAGAAATACAATATTTGATAAAGGTATAGCAATGTTCAATGACCTGGATGAGGAAATAAAAAATGCAAGAAATGCCAAAGCATTCAAAAAGAAATTAAAATTACCACTGCATAACTTACAACCACATGATTTGTAATGTGATGACATTGCCTATTATTATTATTATTATTATTATTATTATTATCGGCTTGGTTTATGTTAATAACCTGACTTTACCGACCTCAAACTTCAGGCCATGGACACATCATACTAGAGGCCCGTAGAGCCAAAATACACGCAGCTGCATCCCAAACCCTGGCGATTTGCAAATTGCGATCAGCACAGCTCAAGCGACCTTACGATGCGCAGCGAGCCGAGCAACACTGCTTTTTGAATCCTGCAGAGTAGAGAGTTGACAGACATTCTGCAGGCGGGAATGATCTCCAGTTCCCTTTTACATGAAGCTTTCATGCCGTCTAACACCCCAATTATTATGACAACAAGTTTCACGGTAACACCTGGGTACAGCTTCCGAAGCTCGGATAGGAGGTCCCTCTTCTCTTTCTCTTTACGAGAGATGTTCGTCTCTTCTGGTCAGGACATCTCGATTACAAACATCTGTTTGTGCTCGAGGTCCAGCTGAGTTATATCTGGCTTGTTTGCTGAGAGGAGTTTCGCGGTAGAGATAGGATAATTCCAACAGATCCTGCATTTGGAATTTTCCACCACGGACTCAACGTCGTCAGGAATATACGGCAAGACAGGTGTTGCATCTATGCCGAAAGCGTGTCTGAGATGGTAGTCTACTACCACGAAGAGCGAAGTTGTGTCGGTAGATGTACGCCGACGACGCTAACGAAGGGCAGACAGTACGTGCATCAACGTCTCAGGCTGGCTACGGCATTTCCTACACAATGTAGATTGAGCCGTTTTGGTGATCAGATTTTGATACACCAAAGTGTTCATAACACCATCCTGACACGCGAACACGAATCCCTCCGTTTCGGACTTGAGACCAGGTGATCGCAAAAAAGATAAAGTGAGCTTTCGGGAAAGATCTGCATCCCTAATATGCTGAAAGAACACAGAGTGAAGATGTTTACTCATATGTCTTTTCATAAGCATATCATGCTCAGCTTTCTTAATCAGAGCCGCCGTTTGCTGTAACTTAGCAGGCGTTTGTAAAACGCCGACATTGCTCTTATCAACGATCAAATTGTCCTCAAGGCCGAGTAATGCTTCCGCTCTCCGAGCCGCTTGAAACAGAAATGCCCCTTTTCCCGCCAACTCATGTGAACACACAAGTTGCATGAGGGGATCCTGACTCCTCAGCACTCGGTTTGTTATACCCAGTATCACACGGTCATGCAGACACTCCACACTCAATGAACCCCGACCTCCCAGGTGACGCGGAAGGTAGATGCGCTGTACGGAGGATTTAGGATGTAGACAACGGTGGATGTTCATTATCTTCCTGGTTTTACGGTCGAGATCCTTCAGATCATCGACTGTCCATTTCATAACTCTGAAAGAGTATGAAATGGTTGGGACAGCAAGCATATTCGTGGCGGCGACCTTGTTCTTACCCGACAGACAAGAACTCCAAATCTGCCAGAGACGCGCCATATACTTGCTGCGGAGGACCTGTTTTACAAGAGATACATCCTGCACACCTCTCTCACTGATGCCCAGAAATGTATAAGATCCTCCGGCATTAAGATGTTTGATAATGCTCCCATCAACCAAATGAACATCATCACCGTCGCCCATTCCCTTCCCACTCCGTACGTGAAACACAGCCTAAGCTCGACCGATAAGGGTAATAGTGAGATGCAGAAAAGAAACGGACTCAGAGAGTCTCCCTGAAAGACGCCCCGCTTGAATGTGATCCACTCTGTGGGTACCACTTGGTCGCCAGATGGTAAGACGACCTTCGTTTTCCAGAGTAGCATCAGGTTTTCAATGCATCTCACTATCAATGGGTGGACACGCAGCATGCCCAATACTCTCAAAATGAGGGCATGGGATGTGGTATCATATGCTTTCGCATAATCCACCCACGCCATCGACAGGTTGCGCTTGTAGATCACAGCGTCGTGACACACGCATCGATCCACAAGCAAGTTGTCTTTACAACCTGCGAGGCCCCTGTTCGATCCCCGCTGTTAGAAGATGTTCGACCAAACAGAGGCAATGGAACTCAGTACCCGCTCATTGAGCACGCTGGTGAAGATCTTGTACAGCGTGTTCAGGCAGGTAATAGGCCGGTAATTTTTCGGCAAAGATAAATCGCCGGATTTAGAGATTAGCACCGTGCGTCCCACTGCAAGCCAAGAAAGAAATTGGCTCATCTGCCCGGATGAACGCCGTGAATATCTGTGCAAGACGTTCATGCACAGCCGGGAAGGACTTCCACTAGAAGTTGATTATACCATCAAATCCAGGCGCCGCGAAGTTACGCGAGCGTGAACGTGCCTGCTTGACTTCGTCGGCAGTAACAGAGGGACACTCTCGAGGATCTGTACGATGATCATTACAGACATCCCCGGAATAGTGTGAGCGCTGGAGTGTTCTGCACTGTTCGTATAGTTCTCTCCAGAAAATCTCTGTGTCTTCGACTGCAAGAGACGGCTTAGAAGCTGCGGGCTTCTGATGGAACAGACGTGAGGGGCTTGAGGGAAAGGTAGAATTTTCTTCCAGCCACCTCAGTCTGTTGATCAGCTTCTTTCGGGCAAGAGACAGAGCACGGATTTTGTCCACTGCTTTTTGCTTAAGCAAAGTGAGGGTGGACAAATTGAGTGTGATGTTGCGCGCGCAACAGACGAAGAATGCGCTTGGTCTTAGAGGTATAAGGACCTCCTATACGCAGAGCATCAATAGCACACTGAATTCGTGATGCCTCTTGTCGAGAGCACGTCATCTTGGCCTCAAGCTTCTGTACACGCCCCTTGCCTTTACTTTACTGGCACTGGTGAAGCGATATCCCAAAGATCGCTTTCTGGAGAGAGGTGCTCGGACAGGATCCCATTCATTACGGCAATGTGGTCTGCCCTAAGTCGAAACTTGTTGTGTCCTAATCGGGTGCGTGTCGGAAGAGATTCGATCATGGCAAGAAATTCTGCCCGGAGATCGCGAGTCTCAGAAACTCGCTGGACCCGGTTCACAACAGAAGATGGTTGTGCAACCGGTGGCAGCGGAGATCTCGATACTCGAGACAACCTCCGTGATTCTCTCTTCCGTGATCGTCTCATCTTCCGTCGTAGACAGGCTATTTGGTCGCGCAGATTCTCCTGCGTCATGTAGCTCAACTCGGGGTGTGTCTCACACCACAGCGAGTGAACTCGACCCATATAGCCTCTCCGCTGTGGCGATGAAGCTTCATGCATCGCTAGCAGTTCATTGCGTTGCTCGGGCTTCCACATGTGACGCCGCCGAGGTGCAGTACTTGTAGTGCCTCGCCCAACTAATTGTGAGTCCCATTCGAGAGGGACTCGTTGTGGGAGGCGGTATGTTTCCTACTTCTTAATTGAGGAAGCCATAAGACAATTAGTATTGTGGTTAGCCCTATTAATGATTGATTAATGTGTAATTTTCACCCTATTCATGCGTTATGTCTTTTTTGGAGTTATTACAATAGTTTTTGCGCAATATAACATATTAGGATTAAATTTGAGAAGCTAGCCCGTCATGGCGGCGACCCGGGAAATAATGACGCAACACACGATTCCCAACAACGCGCGTCACTGTAGCTTGCCATTAGGCCCGGTTATCTTTTTCGGTGCATATTTATACAATTTTTATTAATAAAACAAAAAAATATGTATTATATTGCGCAAAACTATTGTAATAACATCGGTAAAGGCATAACGCATGAATAGGATGCACAATACACATTAATAAATCATTAAAAAACACTATGTATTGTTTTATATTAATAAATTACTTTAATAAACAACTGAAGCTTGTTTAAAAAGATATACCTTCATAAATTAAGGAATATAGCAAATATTGAAATATATTAGTCCGTGAGATAGATGCATACATGTTCTAAAAATGTGTATTAAGTATTTTTATCATATCATATGAACATATATTGACAAATATAACAATATTACATACCATTTTTCTGTTGTATTTTATATAGGAAAAATAAAACCGCGAATTAATAACAAAGTTTTATTTTATTAACAGTGCGTATCATTACGTATTGATATTTACTATATTGCAGCATAATAACATACAATTTGTTAAAATTAAACTCTCAGAATGTTTTATACGTGAGTGAGGTACATTTTAAATTTCCAAAGTGAAGTTTTCTTGTCATTTCATTTCTCAATGTTGGCTCTACTCGTAGCAAACTTAATATCA
>JAGJTL010000111.1:954924-966337 GCA_022063505.1 Calosoma granatense | reverse complement strand
GATCGGGATAAAAATTTACAGGGATGCCCTCTAGGACCATGCGGGTGTCATAGGGTACATGGGAACGTTGATATCTACTGTAAAATTTAGAAAAAAGGGTAAAAAATTAAATTTGACGTATGTTTGACCGTCAGTACAATATTATTCTTTTGTTGACATAACTCCGCTGATGGACGTTAATAAATGCTTAATTGTGCTACCCCGGGCAACTGGGATATAGCGTGATGTTGCGTTTTTTTTGCGTTGACATATACAAAGCCGTCTATACCGCTCACATAGTATATTGTAAATCTTTTGTTGAGATATATTTACTTCCATGGCAACCTTACTGTTTTTTGTATTGTTGATTGTTGACAAGACGATTCAATCTGAATTTTTAGATTTATTACGTAAGTAATTATAAATGTAAATATATATATTTCAGTGCAAAATTATAAAAAAATAAAATAAAAAAAATATAAATTAATAGCTATTATATGAACCCCGAGCGACGCCAGGTACTTTTAGCTAGTATGAAATAAATAAAGATTACTATCTTGTACTGTCAGATGTGTCAATTAAATGCAAAGATTACTATCTTGTACTGTCAGACGTGTCAATTAAAAAAATACATGTGTATAAGAAAGTCGTGTGGTGACCACACCAGATTTTTTTGTATTGCGAACGGCCGATATTAAACTGCGCATGCGTTCGATCCCTGAACTAGTTCGGGATCGTTTCCACGAACAAAGCTAATTTATATGTCAAATAATACTTTTCATATTTAAATAGTTTTTAGTAGTTACAAAATTGTTCTGCTTAACTTTGACAAATCCCGCTTTTTAATAATACGCAAAATTCAAATATGTATTATTATTATTGATTAATCATGTTATTTGATTGACCGTATTTCAATGTGAATTATGTATTCGATATAAGTTTATCCGCGATAAATGAACATGTTGAATTTTCTAAATATAAATATGCACATATATGTACTAGTTCACACATTACGCGCTAAATAATTCAAATAGACACTGCTAAGCAGTTGATCCTAACTTCGCATTATATAGTGTACCTAGTACCTAGTTTCACATAATTTAGTGCAGAAAGATTTATTGTATAAACGTCAAAAGCGTTGATGCATGCAATTTTGTATGTATGTTTATGTATTAAACAATACTTGCACTATTCGAACAAAAATATATCAAACACTTATAGATATATACTTATTATAATTGCGTAATATTAACAAGAGGTAAAAGATGGAGACAATTCTTGAACAACAACGTCGGTATCATGAAGAAAGGGAGAGGTTAGTTGATGCGATGGTAAAAGAGATGTTACATAAAAAAGCAAGTGTAAGTATATAATTTACACAATTAAGAGTTCGTTGTTTTTATAACAAAGTGTTTTAGTATCGAGAGTCAATTAATTCCGATCACAGACTTAAACTTCTATTGGATCAGTACATGATCAGTACTGAAAGATTAGTGGACCTATATGAAGACCGAGATGGGCTACGAAAAGCCGAAGTGGCTTCTTTGACAGGTCCAAATGAATTTATGGAATTTTATTCTCGACTAAGACAAATCAAAGATTTCTACAGGCGACATCCAAATGAAGTAATTATAATTGATCTAGTAACTAATTTATAATAATTTCAATGAAAATCATATTTCAGATTAGTGTACCTATGTCTGTGGAATTTGATGAAATTGCAAAAGCTCGTGAGAATCCCACAGAGGAATTGGCAAGTGGGTTTTGAGAGATTATTTTATAATTATGGATGTGTTTAAATTTAACATGCATTTTTGTTTTCAGATATGGTAGAATTTTCGGATGAAGAAGGTTATGGAAAATATTTGGATTTGCACGAGTGTTATGAAAAATATATCAATCTGAAAGGAATTGAGGTAAGTTTAGATAGGAACACGTAATGTAATGAACGTTAATATGTGCTGGTTTATTTTACAGAAGGTAGATTACATTACATATTTAGGAACATTTGATCAGTTGTTTGATATACCAAAGGAGAGGAAGACGGGAGAATATAGACGTTACTTGATTGAACTTGTAGATTATCTTCGTACATTTGTGTCTCGTATTAAACCGCTTATGGATCTTGATGCAGATTTGCAGTCAGCTGTGGATAGTATGGAAGCACAGTTTGATAATGGAATGTTTCCTGGCTGGCCGGTATATTGTACATTATATATACATAATTATTAATATGTAACAATAAATTGTTATTTGTAGAAAGAAGCCGGCTCCGCTCTGACCAATATCGGTGCTCATTTAGAATTGTCTGCATTTTCTAGTTGGGAAGAATTAGCGTCATTAGGCTTGGACAGACTTAAGTCAGCTCTGATGGCACTGGGATTGAAATGTGGAGGGTAATGAATAGTTTGCTTTAGTTTTGTATATACACTAACACTGTTTATTATGTTTCTAGTACATTAGAAGAACGAGCACAGCGATTATTTTCTACTAAAGGTTTGAAATCACTTGATCCGTCGTTACTTGCTAAGAGTAAACCTGGTAAAGCAAGTAAGGAGAAGGATCATATGAGACAGAAAGAAATAGCAGGATTAGAAGCACAGGTGTACAGGTATTTCTAGTTCAAATTAATTTCCTGCTTGATTTCATTTAGATACATTGTACTGGTTTTAGATTAGCAGAACTTGTATCTGCACAACGTACAGCTTCTAAAGAAAATGTACAAAGAAAGCAGGCCCGTACGGAGGGAGAAAGAGATGACAGCGAGGCAGAAGACAGCGGTGATGAATCACCAGAAGAAGATAATGATGATGTACCATACAATCCGAAGAATCTTCCCCTAGGTTGGGATGGAAAGGTACACATATAATACTTTGCATGTAGTTATTTCACAATGTATACAGTTATAAATTAATTTCAGCCCATACCTTATTGGTTGTATAAACTCCATGGACTAAACATCAGCTACAATTGTGAAATTTGTGGTAATTATATATACAAAGGTCCAAAAGCTTTCCAGCGCCATTTTGCCGAATGGAGACATGCACATGGCATGCGTTGCCTGGGCATTCCTAACACAGCCCACTTTGCTAATGTGACACAAATTGAGGATGCACTAGCATGTAAGTGCACAAGTATCATACATAACCTTTTCTTTTTAAAGATAACATGTTATTGTTTTTAAGTATGGGAAAAACTGAAAGTTCAAAAACAAGGTGAGAGATGGCAACCGGAAACAGAAGAGGAATACGAAGATTCACAAGGCAACGTAGTCAATCGTAAAACATATGAAGATCTTAAACGCCAGGGCTTGCTATGATTAGATGCACTTGTTCCTTATGTAAGATTTATTATTTTATATACTTTTTACATTTAGTATAAACTTTGTAAGCATTTTCAACAGTAATAGTTTGGAATAATACTGAAAATATTTTCATTTCGAGATCATATACTTCTTAACATCGTATGGTAATGCTGTAAAATAAAGTACACATTAAATATACAATATGAACACACACAGTTTTGAAGCACGAACACCATACGCCATTTGGTTGCGCGTAGTTATTGTTTCGTCACAGGAAAGGAAGCATTAAGTAACACCTGTCAGCGTAAGTCTGCAACTTATACTGTCATTTGTACATTCTGTACAGCATTGGACCATTCTACTTTGGATGGGATGAGATAAAATGCTGGTGACACTTTGGTTCCACACGGGCACTGACAACCTAGCAACGATTGCACTATAATGATTTACAATAACCTAATTACACAACTGTATATAATGTACCCATTATCCAGCTGAACGATCCTAATTTTGAAGAACATTTCGGACAGTGCAATTTCCCCTGTACAGTTTGTGTGACATTCTTCATCCAGGCAATTGGTTCAACAAAGTAAGTTTGTACACATACGTCCTTCTGCGTATCACTGCTTCCTTCCCTATCGTCCGGGCGATTTTTCCCATTCCAATATAGTTTATTCTTCTCACTGTGTGAAATAACATTAGACTCCGAAGCAACAATACGTCTGAAATTTGTGTTATATGCACAATATAAGTTAGTTTTGGTATAACTATATATAAGGAATACTTAATTTACCTGCACTTTTTACACCTATAAACTTTTGGATCTGGTTTTACTTGCATTACACCCGGATCACTCTTTATCAGATCCAGATAACATTGTGGCAATATTTTTGTTTTCCGTACACGATCAGCCGCCATTGATAATCGAAATTCTCTGTATTTGGCGTTCGATTTATCAATGCCATAACCCATTTCTTCATATAATTTCAACTGATACACGAAGCCTTCATTAGGATACACTATTTTCCGTTTCTCTTTTACTCTATCAAAATAAAATAGTTTAGCAAAGAATTAATATACTCAATTACAACTTGTATACCTTTCGAATGCTGCTTCGTATGTGAGTTTGTACTTTTTCATGAAGTATGCGATCACTACAGCACCACTGCGGGATATTCCAAAATAACTGGAATGATATATTTTTTGTATATCTACTTGTACGTATCACTAAGTATAAATTATTACCAGTGAACTAGTATCACTCCATTCGCAATAGCTTCATTGATGAAATCGTCAGTTTCTTGTAAATGACTTATAATGTCTTCTTTCGGCTGATCGACTAGATGAATAAACTTTGTTTTTAAATTTGGCATATCTGTTAGCTTACGTGGTAATGGGCAGGAATCTAGCGTTAAAATGTGTGTAATTCCAAGTAATTGCAACGTTTCGACATCTACAGCTGCTGTCACATTCCCTACATAATTCAAAGGTAATGTGTTTGCTGTGAAAATTAACGTATTTTTATTTACCAAGATATATTTTTGATTCAATGCAATCCAAACTGACTGGGCCGCCGTCAAAATCATCTCGTGTTAATTGACTCTCTTTGCGGCGTGTATGAGATGTATTGTCCATTGCTGCGTCAATTCGCCCTGAATAAATTACGGGGTTCAGTGGTGCAATCTCTGTCAATCAATATTTGAGGTTATACTACATGACGTTTGTTTTGTTTATTTAAAATCGCTTATCTGTATACATCATCATACGTAAGTCAACTGCGTAATTTGTTACGTTTGGTACGGATTTCTTTCATTTACACTGTACTCGTTACCATAGTGATGTATTTGCCTTTATACAGAATATTGATTACTCGAAATACCGTATTAATGTATACGCGGTCACAGGCAGCTTCGCTGGCTAACCAAAGTATTAATGGTGTTATGCATGTTGAGTCTGCTCAAGAATTTCACATGAAAGTGAATTCCGATACGGCTAAAGTTGAATACGTACGAAATGGGGATGTTCTTGATTTAACGGAAAGTTTTGTCCCCGAGTCCATGCGGGGTAAAGGCTTAGGACATCTTTTAGCAAAGGTGAGACAAATATCGTAGAATGGAATATGGAATTTTAATATTATAATTTTATCTTTAGGGTACCTTCGATTACGTAGAAAACAAAAATTTAAAACTAAAATTGACCTGCACGTTTCTGCAGAAGTTTTATGAGGAGAACAGAGACCGTTATAAACATTTGGTTCTAGAGTAACTGTATACAATATAATTGGTATTTGTAGTATATTGCCATTGATTTTTGGTGAAAATATCAAAATGGATGAAATAGAGTTAAAATCTAAAATGTTTTTTTATTTACGTGAGAAACAATATCATGTAATGCAGACAACATGTTTGGAAGGTACAGTAAAGTATCCACAAAATGTCACATTTAAACTGTTTAGTGCATTTGCCATGATCAAGTGTTGTCGTATATCCGATGGTATTCGAGAATTCGAGACATTACAAAGTGAAAATGAACTTGTATTAGCATGTTTGTTAGCTCTTATTCACATACATAAAACACAATCCACTGTACAAAAAGAAATGCTTCAAAAGTTAGACACACAGTTAAAAGAAGTTAGAAAGAAATGCGAATCTAACGAATTTTACTATGCTGCATTAATATTATTTGCATGTAAGAAATATGATAAGGCACGTGATTATATTGATAAATGTTTGAAATTAAATTCCGAACATGCCGATGGTATCGTGTTAAAAGGTTGGATCGAATTATACATTGGAAGAAATAATTTAAGTGTTTCTAATGAAATCATTCATTACTTTTCTACTGTTCTAAATAAAAATAAAAGATATGCGGATGCAGCTTTCGGTGAGATGGAATGCTATGAATTTGACAAAAAATACGAACTTGCACTGAATGCAGCTAATAAAGTAATAGTGCGCCATCCAAATATGATTGAACCGCTTGTGAAAAAGATGTATATTCAGTTTGGCATTCAAGATTGGGAACAGACAATTGAAACAATGAATCGTATAATTAACATTGATAGTATTAATTTGAACGCTCTAAAAATGAACATTTTGGTTCTTTTATGTCGCGATGGAAATTACGATGACGCTACGGAATGCGTCACGTCTTTCTATCGTGTTTTGGAGAATGCAGAACCGAAAAACGCGATTTTATTTTTTGAAAATGCACAATTGTTCAGTAGAATTTGTGGTCGCTCGAAATCTGTTTTGACAGAAGTGTATAAGTTTGTGGAGAAAGCAGTTCAATTAGAACCGAGAAATTCAGATTTTATCAGTGAACTGGGTTATCAAAGTTTATTGCAACGGAAAATTAAAGATGCGACACGTTTTTACAAGTCTGCAGCTAAAGTAAATGAAGCTTCTATTGAAGCTCTGATAGGATTAACAATGTGTGAACTGGCAGAAAATGGTATAACTGATCAAATCCACCATCAAATGGAGTTTATCCTTGAAATGCACGGGTCACGTGCTACTCCTGTGTTGCTGTTTATGCAAGCGAAACTTGCATCTGCTACACCAGACAAAGCAGTTAAATATCTAAAAGAAGCTTGTGAAATTCACTTGAAACCTTTACAATTCCATCCATACGGTGCCACTTACCTCAAGTTACTTGATCCGGATTTCTTATTAGATGTCACTAAAGAATACTTACATTTCTCTCCTCGACCATCCGACATAGCCGGCAAAGGTAAACTTGTATCGGTTCAACCGAATCCGATAGTAAAGAAAAGTCTAAACATTTTAAAAACCATAACTAAAGCCTGTCCCGGTTTACAAGCGGGTTTGTATTTGTTAGCTAAAGTTGAATTTTTGACGGGCGATTATGCGTCCGCGATGAACACAATTAATCATGTTTTGAATGATGTAAACAGTAATTCTGCTGATGCTAACTTGCTAATGGCGCAAATTTATATACAACAAGGTTCATATCAACGTGCTTCTCAGAGTCTGGAAATGGCTCTGAGTAATGATTTTAAAGTACGCGAAAGTCCATTGTATCATTTCATTACTGGAATGGTGTATAAAAATGAAAATAACATTGATGAAACTATCAAAAGTTTAACGACAGCATTAAATTTAATTGACACAAATCCGAAAGATATTTCGTACAATGCTGATAAGCAATTGAACAGTGAATTAACACCGGCTGATAAAACTACTTTGTACATGGAGCTAGTAAATGCATACACATTGAGTGGTCAAATACACGAGGCAGCGAAAATCATGGAAAACGCAATGGTAGAATTCAAAGAGGGTCCCGAAGAAGCGAAAATTGTTATTATGAATGCTGAGCAAGCAATGCAGAAGCGTGATATAAAAATGGCTATAGAATTGTTGAACAAGGTCAAACCTGAAGAACCGTATTACATTGAAGCACACACAAAACTAGCTGATGTGTATTTGAAGCATAGAAGGGATAGATCGGCATTTATGCAATGTTTTAGAGAAGTAGTAGAACATTGTCCAGGTCCAGAAAGTTACTTGTTGTATGGAGACGCGTGCATGTCCATACAAGGTACGGTACATTTTACAGTTTATGTTTTAAACTTACACCATTTTTGCATTTAAAATATATTTCTTCTAGAACCTGATCGCGCAATTGACGCTTACGAACGTGCTTTAAACTGTAACCCAAAAGATCCGACACTAGCTAGCAAAATGGGCATCGCATTGGTAAAAACACATCAATACAATAAAGCTATAAATTACTACAAAGACGCCATCAAATTGACAGATAGTTCAGATTTAAAAATTGATGTAGCTAATCTGTACATGAAACTGAAACACTATGATAAAGCAGAGGCTGTTATGCGGGAAGAATTAGAGTGCAACCGAAATTCTGGCACTGAAGATTTTATAACTTTACAGTTTAGATCTAAGAGTTTGTTGTTATCGTCAAAGGTACAGGAAAAATCGGGTAATATCAAGGGTGCCTTACTTACTCTTAAAGAAGCGAAAGATTGTCAAAATAGATTACAGAAACGGATGCCATTGGAACAGCCAGGTATAGTAATTGTAATATATTAACATTTATGTCACTATAAGTAAATACATACCTTTTAGGTAGTATGGGCGAACAAGTTCGAACTTGTGTGGAAATTTGTACACGCATGGCAGAATTATCAGTTTCTCTGCGTGATAACGAGAAAGCCACGCAATATTTTAAAGAGGCTCTGTCACTCAACCCAACTAATTCAGCATTATTGGTTGCGCTTGCAAAATTATATTTGCAAATGAATTATTTGGAATTGTGCCAGCAGACATGCTCGGTCCTGCTTAAAACTGATCCAGAGAATGAAGCAGCATCAGTTATGATGGCGGATCTTGCATTTCGAAAAGTAAATAAATAAAATGATGTGCGTGATTTTATATAATTCATATATTTTACAGATTGACTTTGATACTGCATCGTTTCATTTCAAACAAATTTTAAATAAACAGCCCACTTATTGGACAGCTTTAGCTCGTCTTATTGAAGTTATGAGACGAACGGGGAATTTGATTGAAATTCCTGCGTATCTGCGCAAAGCCGAGGAAATGTGCGATAAACCGAAGGATTCCGGTTTAGCATATTGTGTGGGATTGTACGAGTGGTACTCCGGCAATCCTAACGCTGCTCTGCGACATTTTAACAGTGCTCGTCAAGATGCAGAGTGGGGACAACAGGCTATATACAATATGATTGAGATTTGTTTGAACCCGGAAGATGAAATGGTTGGAGCAGAAGCGTTTGATAATACTGATGATGTTGAGTATCGAGATTCACGAACAATGGCTTTGCGAACAGGTACTGTTATAATATTTTTACTTAGAAGTAAGTGAAGGTTATTTTTTATCATCTTCATTGCAGCTGAAAGACTTCTCAAAGAATTAAAACCTCGTCCAGGCGGTATAGATGACGAAGCCTTAAGACATAGAATATTGGGCAATTTTCTTTTGTTAGCTACAAAACAAAAATCAAACATTGAACTAGCACTTGAAGATTTCACTACCCTGGCTTCACAGGAAACATTCAAGGAGCACATAGGCCCAATATTAGGTGTTGCATCTGCGCACACACTTCTTAAACAAACACAACGTGCTCGTAATCAGTTGAAACGTGTTGCTAAAAGTGTTTGGACGTTTGAAGATGCTGAATATCTGGAACGCAGTTGGTTATTATTAGCAGACATATACGTGCAGTCCGCTAAATATGACCTGGCAATGGACTTGTTAAGACGTGTATTACAGCACAACAAAACGTGTACCAAAGCGTACGAGTTTTGTGGTTATGTAGCTGAAAAAGAACAACATTATAAAGAAGCAGCTATCCATTATGATTCTGCATGGAAATATGGAGGCAAAGGGGCTCCAGCTGTTGGTTATAAGTTGGCGTTTTGCCATATGAAGTGTAAGAAATACGCGGACGCAATTGATGTATGTAATCAAGTTCTGAAAGCGTACCCTGATTATCCGAAAATCAAAAAAGATATTTATGATAAGTCGTTGAACAATTTAAGAACTTGATTTTTCTTGATTGTGAAATCTATTCTGTCCATTTATGCACTTGAAAAAAGTATGTATAAATATATTTTAACAGGATATTGTGTATTTGTTTCTTAAACCTTATCACACATAATATACATGAGATTTGTAGTATCGACATAAGAAGAGGTTTTATTTATTTTTTGGACATTAACATACATATTTTCACAACTAACAACTTCTTGTAAACATTTACTTCTTTCATTTAAGTATATTTTACATTCAGTTATATTTTAGTATATGTTTTGATCTGTTAATGAATAATTTATGTATAAAAATATATGAGTCCATACTTTCAGAAAAATATAAATGTAATATGTCTTTTGATATCATGAAAAGAGTTAATTAAATTAGCAATGAAATGTTACATTTAGTACTGTGGTTACTGTAAAATTAGTGACATTTTTTATGGACCAAAGTTTGAGAACACAGTTTATGTAAGAAGCAATTAATGTGTCGTCATACATGCAATGTAATTACAAAACAGGTTTAGGAACTGATTTCCCTTTTTACGTAATTTTGAAAAAAAGGCTGGAAAATGTACTTCCTCAATAGTACTTGTGTTGTAAACGTTTTTATTATAACAACAGTTTTAATGTTCATGAAATTCTTTTTTTTTTTTGAAAACGTAGATATACGAAATACTGTCAACTTATAAACATTTAATATATATCGACGCAGTTGAACATAGTACAAAAATTAGTATTTCGTAGACAAATGTAGCATGTACTAGATTGGGTACAGACATCTACACCTGTAGCTCATCGACATATATTTAAGTCTGGATAAATTACGAGAAATTAATATTTACTGAAATACACTTTTAACATTCCAAATCCTATATAGTGGGCCAAAAATAAAATAATAAAAGTATTTGCATTCTTCTTATTTTTTCGAAAAAAACGTCAAAAGCGCATTTAAGAATATTTTTTCTTTATATCCTTATGCAGTTTTTCAAAAATAAAAATTGTCATCATTTTCTGCAAGCGTAGGAAAATTTTGGGCTAAACTGCACTTTAGGTACCCATGCACAGTAGTAATACACGCGGAATGTACAGTGGCATACGCATATTTGCTAACAACCGATCAGTGAACAACAAAATGTTTTTAATATTTACGTTGTTCGTTGCAACACCTATATAATGTCACTAGGGTATGGTAGGATATGATTAGTGCTGGGAACCGGAACCGAATACTTTTGGAACCGGTTCCAAAAGCATTCGGATACCCGAATACTTCATTTGTCGGGTACCCGGTTCTTGGAACCGGTTCTTGGAATCGATTCCATGGAACCGAGCCCAGGAATCGAATACTCGGTTCTTGGAATCGATTCCAAAGAGTCCAAGCATCTGTTTGTAACTGAGTGACCTCAATATTAAATTAGCTTACGTTTTCTAGCAAAACAATAACAAAGTCGGCTTTTATTCAGTGACAAGGTCTAATTTCTTTTTTTTGAAAAACAATTTATATTGAACTAAAATAGCAGTGGCGTTATCTGTACTTAGTACATATATGTTTTTACTTAGAACTAAAGTAAAGTGTATTACGTTTGAAATATTAT
>JAGJTL010000111.1:930696-940744 GCA_022063505.1 Calosoma granatense | reverse complement strand
AGATCCTAAATTAATTATTAATAATCTATTGTATAAAATTTTGTTATAAAAGTTGACTTTTAAAACTTATTATTTCATTTTATTGTATCTGTCCTCGTAATTTTAAATATATACGTGTTGCAGAATATAATGAATAATCTCTATCTTTGTAATATGTTTATTTAAAGTATGATTTTTAATTATACGTAGGTATATACAACGTTATACAAGTTTGTGCAAGTTTGTTCATAAAATGATGCAAGATGCTATAGTATTTACATAATAGGTATTTATTGCATTCGAATTCCTACAAAGTACGATTGTAATGCTATAGATTAATAATTAATTATGTACAGTGCATTTTGACGTGCGAAATAATATTAAAAGTAAGTGTGAGTTCGTTAATAGTTCAGTCCGGACTAGTTGATAATGGTGGGCTGCGGCGACTGGGCGACGGCGCTCCCGTCATCGCTACTGCAGCGTCTTCAAGCGTCGCGGTGCCGTACATACAGCTGAGTGGCGCGCTACTGTAGTACGGTGCAAATAACGCCGAGTACTGCTGTGCGCTGGGCGCAAAGTAATGCGGTGCAAACAACCCTTGTCGCTGTGCCATCTTCAATCGTGTCGTCAACTGTTTCTTCCATTTCGTCCGCCGATTCTGGAACCACGTCTTTATTTGCACTTCTGTCAAGTTCAATGCTTTGGAGAGTTCCATGCGTTTACTAACGCTCAGGTACTTGTCAATTTTGAATTCGGATTCTAGTCGTTCTAATTGTTTGGCACTGTACGCTTGCCGCGGTTTGCGATCCAAGCCGGGTTTGCGAGATCGTCGGTTTGCAGACTTTGGTGCTGTAATCAAAAATAAATATATGTATACAAATATACATATTGTTTTATTCTTACGTTATGACTATATGGAGTAATTGTACAATATGGTCTTGTGTTAGTCATGGATCATGTATAGTACTTACATATGTACATATGTATGTATTTACCGGGTGGCTATGGTAGACTATATAGGTAGTTTGTGTTTGTACTTCCTCGAATTTGTGTTGCACACGTTAATTACACACAAAGGGCAAACTTTAACCATGTTTATTTAAGCGTTTGACACTGTCCGTTCGGCAGTGAAATACGGGAACGAGAGGTGACAGTTTACACTGTAGTTGACAAGCACCCGTCACTTGTATACTTTGCTGCAATAACCGACAAACGACTATCCAATATTCTCTCCACCAATCATCAATTGTCCGGCTACTGTTAAAACGAACTACATCTACATATATTATAAGAGCACCATATATTATTTCCTGATATATTGATAACTATGCAGAAATATTTGAAATAATTTCTTAAAAACTAGTAATAATTGTAGTTATAATCAGTGCATGTTTAAAATTGAATAATATTTATTTATCTACTCTAAGAATCTCCGAGCGCATATGAAATGGTAATGAATGAGTATATTTATATTTCACGAAATCGTTGATAGGTGTCCGAAACAGATACATGCAAGTATGAGTTATGTGATTTATTGATTTGTACATGTGTTGGTTGGTTTTGTTGTCAACAGATTGACACTACGCCTGTCCAGTCGATAAATACGTGCTAATTAGTATTTGCCTATGTTTAATAGCATTCTGCATAAGAATGAGATGTTTAAGATGTGTATACTGCGATGTATTTATGTGACAAATCAGTATTGATCCAGTCAATTACCGATGTTTACTTGTAAATTTAATTAGTACCTAAGTATGTGAAGACTGTCGCGACTTGACCATCTTACTGTTTCGAAATTATATTTGAACATGTATGATTGCACAGTTATCATGCGTTGTGACATGTTGAACTGAATATTCTATGCATGTTTATATATGCTGTACAGAAAGGGACGATTTTGCCAAAAGGGTTTATGTGCCTCTATATATTTGTATTCTACAAAAACAGGCAAGTAATGTTTATATACATAAAAGAGTTAAAAAACTCATCCGTATGTATAGACATTTTTATTTGAAAAGTTTGTTTTAAAAATTGTAAGAAGTATTTTCTATTTTTTCACACTCGAATATAGTTTCCAAGAAGTTAATTATTGAAGTGACAGACTTGAGAGAATTTATGAGTTTGTACAGCAGTTTAAACATCGGCAACTATTAAAACATGTTAACACATGTATCCATGCATGTGTGCACAAATACTGTGAGTTCGGACAGATAGACAGTCGTCAGGCAGGTAGATGTAAGCTTGCTTGCTGGCTTATACTCACCTACTGACATCAGTGGCAATTGTGTTGTCGTCCACTGGTTGATTACTGTTACAGTGCTAACGACTGTGACAGTCGCGCTCAAATAATAATTAGTAAAACAGCAAAACATTTACAACTTGTTAATTTACTTGGCCTTAAACACTGAATTATTAATCAAGTATGTCGGCGTACGATTTGTATCACCGATATACATATAAGCATTTCGTGTGATTTTTATATTAGAAATTTACTTATTTATTTAACTTGTTTTCAAAAGTTACCATGTGTTTAAGATGCAAAGAAGTAAAATTATTTTTTTAGAAATCTAACTACATATTTTTTAGTTTATTTTATGTTAAATAACTGTACAAAATGCTGATGATAATATTTATTGAATTGAATGAAAATTGTTAATGACAAGAATTACCGTATCTTAAATGTTAAAATTCACATTTGCTTGTTTATTGAATGTATATATGCACATAACATACCTTGTAAACCGAATAGTTGTGAGGAGTTCTTGTGTTCAGCGGATGAAGCGAACCAGCCGTTATAGAGAAGCGACGCTTGCCCGGAAACAGCGCCCAATGGATTACCGTACGCCAGGGCATACGATGCGGCGGCAGCCCCGGACTCGACGGCAGAATGTTGTGCACCGGTCCCGGAAGCCAGTAATTCCATAAACTCCGTCTCCCTCGATCCTGAGGCACTCGTCCTACCGAGGGACATCTCCAGCAGGTTTGGGTAAATGGAAACTGTATCACACCGCAGGTAAAACATACAAAACTAGAATCAACATGTTTTCAACGACGGAAACTTTTCGAATTGCATGATGAATTCAATATTATCTGAGGAGGTAAATCAGCTGAAGGCCAAATATGAACCACAGTAACATTTATACATTTACAGGTAGTTTTAAGAAAGTAAAATTTAAGCCAGAATGGAGAAAATGGTAAAAGGTTTAAAACAGCTGCACTTCTCATTCAAATTACTATATACGTATAATAAAATAATATTACCTAAGCATATTCAATTATTTTTATTAAATGTAATATGAATGATATGGCATGTATATATTATATTGGGTATATTCAAATGCTGTAGTTAAAGAAATCAATTTTTCACTCAATATAAGCTTTCTATAGCGATTTACCAAAAAGTTTAAACTATTTTCTAAAGAAATATGATAACAAGATTTTACAGTTATCATATTTGTAATATCTTATATAACAGTGACGTACTTGCCCTGGGTAGTGCCGAAACTGGTGTCGGCCGCAAACACTTTCCGTCCTTCGTCTCACATTTTTCATCTTCATTTGTGGTCCTGTTACCATTTTGCAGGCCCAGTATCCTATCTATGGAGAAGTTGTGCTGATTAATTTCTTCCTCGATCCTAGACTGTTTGGTATCAGGTCCTGCAGATGACCGATCTACTTCTGGTGACGAATTTAACACATCGACACACTCATCGTCGTCCGAGTCACAGTCTGTGTCCTCCAACGAGTGGAAGTTATCCTCCTGGCACTGTATCCTTGTCAATGGGTCGATCTCCATGTTTTGATTGACACTCACATAATTATATTGCGACGTTACACACGTAAGTATGTATATATATATATGTAAATGATTGGTAGGTATATACGTGTTATAGTGTTTCGAATTCGACTACCGGGTTCTATGTTGTTCTACTACTGCTATAGGTTTGCTACGGTCCATTGGACTCGTAATGTCCTCTCTGCTGCCGCAGCGACCGAGAAGTCTAGGAGCTCCGCCCCAAAGATTTCCTTTGCTTGCTTATTTGCCCTCCCATCCCTCTTCCCTCCACCGCGCCTCCGCATGTCCCGTGCACACAATGCGCTAACAGTTGCCCATCTCATCTCAGCAGCCGCCGCCACAGATTGGTATTTCGCGTGTTTTCAACTTGCCCTAAAATCCATCTTCACACCTTTACACTTCCTATCTGTGCTTCCAAAACATCTATACAGACAATACTCTCATTTCTATGTGCGCAGATATAAGTAAATATCTACTAGAATCTTATCAACATTCAAATATATTCAAACAAGTACGAGAATGTACAAATAGTATTAAGTAAAAATGAATTCAGGAAGATTTATTATGTTTTATGAAATTTTCTTATTGCATACGTATAATAAAATATGTATATACCCGTATTTCTATTTTATTTACAGTATAACAAAGAAATTCCAAATATTTTATTACTTGAATGTAAAGACAACAGATATGAAAATACTGATGTTCAGTTAATCTGTAAGCAATTTACGGTATCTGATATTTACTAAATAATCCGATTTGACTTTAGTTTTCAAGTGGTGACACTATTACACTGCATGTGTGAATGAGTATAAATGTGTGTATTGCCTGTACACATGTTAGTATTAGATGTGTCTACAATTTCCAGGTTATAGAACATGTTGACGGGCACTGGCCAGAGCCACACGTACCTATTATAATTCTCCCACACTACTCAAGCTGCTGAGTTTTTCATAACACCGAGATATAGCCGCATTAGTGGCCATTGTGTTAGTTATTTAATGCTCCCTGGTTAACAGGATTCAGCAAATGGGGTGAGATAAATGTATTGTTAAGTGGTCGATATCATTTTACTTTGTGTACACCATGTAAAATTGTTCGTCGCGCTTCTTATTTTTAATATACAAATAGACTCTACAATACCATACCTTATCCTCTCCGGCATCATCGTCATATTGTTTGCCGACATCAAGCTGTGATGTGTTTTCTCTGTCGCGTGCGCAAAGAACATTTGTGACGGTTGCTTCATTGTCCCATAACAAGGTAATATCAACACCAGATAATACCGTTCTTAATTAGATTCTTTGTTAATTATGCCTAGAGATTATATTATTATTATATTTTCAGAAAACAGATCACTGCAGAATGAAACTACAACAAAATATTATTTTCTTATACAAACTTTCACACGACATATGTATGTATTTACTGGGTAAAATGATAGGTGTAATATTCACATACTTGGATATAATGCGTTTATTTGAATGGAATTGTCTCGTATAAATTACAAGTAGATATTGTTCCGCGGGAGAGGATATAATTAGGGGATGTAGGCGCGTGGAATATACGCAGGTGGGAAGCAAGCGTTAATTCGAAGATGACGTGTTCAGGTTATAAACGTTGGATATTTGAACTGATTGCGTTTTAATCTAGTCGTGATTGCCGATTCACAGTGTTCAAGGGCTACCGTATATTTGTTAGCGGTGTGTTCATCCGTGATTTATGTGTTTTCGATTCTATTCAGTGAGCGATGATGCTCTTTCCTTGTCTTCATATGGCATGGTGGGACTGTTCACACATTAAGCTTCCCCCCCTCTCTAAAACACATACATACATACATTACAAGTATACAACTAGAAAACTCATACAGATGTTTCCGACATATATGTACGCATTCTCGTTCTTGCGTTTTAACGGAGCAGCGATGCTGTTTTGCTTGCTACTGTTGCAGATAATACATCTCAAACGATACATATTTGTTATATATGTAGATACTTACCGATATTTATATACGGGACTTCTTTCAGAATATTGCAAAACATACTTACAATATTATATTATATTAAATGTTATATATTATGTTGTATTTAATTTACATCTGCTTAATAATATTAGGAATAAATGAAAGTTTCATAATATTATTGATACTGATTTTAAACGAAATGATTACGAGAATATGATGAATGAACTACGTAAGTTCATTATGAATAATTGTTTTGCTGTACAAGTAAATATTGTTTATTTCTATTATACAGGGATTCATGAATATTCTCACACATAAACTATACGTGTAGTTACTTGCATGCATGTATCCCAGTGGAGATGGCATTTATATGTTAATTTCTAACCACATCTCATTATTTAGTGTATAAGTGACGCTCCTCCGTCCTTGCTATGGTATCGGCCCCTTAGATGAATGCGCAGCATCTGATTGGCTACGGAAGATCATGCGCGATCCTCTGTGTTCTCCGGATGGCTCATCTTGCTAACCACTTTTACACCTATTCGCTATTTTGCTCCATTGTCGCCGTTATAAATGGTCTTTTGCACCGTTTCTGATGTGAATTCGTTGCCTTAAAATAGGTTATACCTTTCGCCCGTGAAACCTTTCAAAACCGTCCACGTTAAAGGCGCAGTAAATCTTTTCACCTTTTCCTTAACATCACGAACGAACGTGTAAAATTTTTTGCAACATATACACCACAACAAAAGCGGAAATATCAACGGTGTATTTGTTGTTTTATATTCTTTTCATTACTTACTACAAAAAAATGTGCTTGTAATAATATTTATGTTAATATTCAAACTTTTGTAAAGAATATTTTATCTTACGTTTTATTTGAAAGAATTGGAACGAATTTTATTATAAAATATAATTCATTAATAACAGAATTATATAAGAAATTCTTGGAAACCAGAATAAACATTGATATCTGATGTAGTAGACATGAACAATGCATAGTAAAACATTCTTGTCTTCCTTCAAGAATGGGACAACAGAACCAATTAAATGGTATTTTACGGTAGCTGAAATCTTATTGTCGCGTAACCGTGTAACTGTAACAACTAAAGATGTAAGAAATAACAAGTATCAACGTATTTGTGTGTATGAGTACGTGTAAAACAATGAGTTCAGGGAACATTTTACGCTCGATAGTTCGCAAAATTGTCATTCAAGTTGAAGGACCTACGTGTGCACATCGCTACAGTAAGCTACGTTACGTCAGTTCCTCGTTAATCGTACTATCTTACGGATGTGAGCAGGTCTGTGTATTTAATGTTGCAGTTTGTTCATTGATTGACGAAATGTTTTCCCTCGCGTTCATATTATTATTCCATGTCACAGTGGCTAATAATTTTATTGATATTAATGATATTTTAAACGTGGATTACATGCCCGGAAGTCTGTTACTGTTAGAAGGTGCAAGTGAGGAACAAGTTGTGGAACGTAATGTTAGTTTGAAGCATTTAAAATATTCTAGTAAAACGAGTGGATCCATTAAAGAAGCATACAATACTATGGGATATCACAGGTACAATTCATAATAATAATTATTAAGTAATCTCATTTTAAACTGAATGAAAATTGAACACGCAACGTGATTATTTATTGCCTAGGAAAATGATGAACGAATATCTTTGTCGAAATTTCGTTGCTGACCAAATTTTATCGGATATGTCTATAACAAGAGTAAGAAGAAGACTTGGTACAGCACTTTCTCTACGGCATTCTCCATCTAATAATTTACCAAATCCGGGGAAACATAAAGCAGATACGTCATCATCAAGAAACAGTTTATTATTTGATGAAGGTTCTTCAAATTATAAACATTGGCTGCAAAAGTATGTTATTTATTTTATAATTATTGTAACAATATTAGAAGATGTTTGATTATTGTTTCTGTAGAAGTGCAACACTTGAAGACATTTACCGTCGTTATGAACAAGTGGAAGATCGCCAGGATGATCATGTACCTGGGGATGATGATTCGGACCAAGATCGGGAAGAGTATGACGGAGAAGTGAGCGGATATGTTGTACAACCAGCCCATACACCATCGCGTGGTACACCCTCTAAACTCGGCTACGGACACTCTGGACCGAGTGGATATCCTGGAGGATATCCTGCGGGAAGCGGTAAATTTCATTACAAAAAAACTAATTTACATGATAATGATTTTTGGTCATTTCTTAGGACATTCTGGATACGGTAGTTCTGCTCACGGGGGTGGATATGACTTTACACCCCAGCATGTGCACTATCATCATGGAGATTACGGCGAAAGCCAAGGAAAAGGTGAAAAAGAATTAGTTCTTGCTGATCTGTTCGAAATCGCATTGACAGCGATTGCATTTCTATCGTTTGGTTGCTTCGTGTTGCAAGTGATTATGTGTATTTCTATGGCGGTAAGAAACAACTTATAGTTTATTATGTTGCAAATGAATAATATAAAATGGTACAGAGTAATACTACGACCACCATGACAGTCACCATGATGCCTATGACAATGACAATGATGCCAATGGCGGATGAAGGGGACGGGGATGCGGACACTACTGGAATGGATGAAGAGGAAGAACCAACAAGAATAAGGTACACTATATTATCATTTAATACAGTCATAGATATTTAAATTGTTAAAATATATGCTTCAATAAGATAAAATATTTTAACTGATTTTAATACAGGTATAAGCGAGGAACCCCAATAAATGGAAATTCCGCAATAAATGATTTAGCACGTAGAGTATTGCTGTCTATGGAATCCGCCTTGGTTACAGAAGATGATGACGGGAATTGTCTTCGACAGAAACTCTGTGAAAATAACAAATATTCTAGGTCATTATTTACGAGTCAAAAAGTATGGGTACCTGTATGGAGGTAACTGAATATTGTTTCATTGCAATGATGACTATAATTCATATTAATATATATTTGCAGTTTTGCAATGAGTTGGTTGACGGGAAGATTAAATTCCCATGTACCCCCCGCGACTGCCATGTTGAATAGTTTAAAAGCGTCGATACTGGGCTTAGGTGATGCGAATTGTAAAATAATGTACAACAATTGTAATCTTAATAAACTACGGGAGAACAGAAGAAGAAGACGCAAGAAAAGAACAGCAGGGGATGAATTGTAATAGACACTACAGACAGATGGACAAAAACTTAATAAGCTAACACACAACACTACATTTTATTTCACAAACTATACATCTATTGGTTTATATAATTTCTATAATAATTATCTTATGTGTTTTCGTTTAACTGGTTCCAAATGAGGTATGCTATCTTCTTTACTATCTTCATCGTCTTGTGTTTGAAATCTGTGAAAGAATAATAATATATTGAATTCTGTATGTACGTACAGTAATGACATTTAAACTATTTTTAACATCGAGGTGGAATATTTTTTCTTACACATTATATACAAATCCATAGAAGAATGGTTTCGGAGGTGATTTATCGGTTGTTGATAAATTTTCCGTTTCTTTACAAAATGCCATTGAACATATTATAAAAATAGCACAGAGAATCTGAAAAAAATCCATAATAAATACAGAGGAGAAATTACTGTTAGTATGTATAGAAAGTTCCTTTGTTATGGCAAAAAATCATTAGAATTGCCTCTAATATTATTATACAATCATATATTATTAATTGGTACTTACATATTTAATATGCATGATGTAATTTGAATGCGTGTAGTATGTTATAATTAATATATTTTTGTTATATTTGTATTATGTTGACGATACAAAATTCTTCTCTGTACTGAGAAGAGACTTGTGCTATTTTCAACCTTGAATGCAAAATGACGAAATTTATGTTATAAAAACTTGTTTCGAATTTTAATTTTATGCATAAATACTTGAGTTAAAAGAAGAGTAACCTTAGAAATAATTTTATTTTAACGTATTGTAATGGGCAATGTATAATATTACATTATAGACTTAATGTAATCTAAATGTTTAAAATATAATAAATAATTTGTTCTAGAATGTTTCTAATTCTTTTTATATATCATATCAGCTGATAGAGTTAAAAATTTATTAGTTGCGCAATTATAAACTAATTATCTAAAGCGTATTAATTTGTATGCATTATTTCATTACTAGAACGTGCAGGTTTAGAACGGTTAAATAATGTGGTTTGTTCGAATTTATATTGTTGTGTTTTAAAAGTGATACAAGCTTGTTGTATACGAGTATTCAGTTTAACCGTTATTTAAAATATGTTCAATATTTCTTTTTTGTATTAATATTATATAAAT
>JAGJTL010000111.1:906280-919741 GCA_022063505.1 Calosoma granatense | reverse complement strand
ATATCGACACACTGTTTTATTGATTTTATTTTGACGTGGTTTGATTGTGTATATTTGGAAAATGTAGCATTAATATTTTAACACTTTTCGCTCGTCACTTTGGGCTTTACTTATCACTGTTGAAATCGGAAATGAAAAATCACATTTTAGCCGCAAAATAAAATTTGACACGATATTGACGTGATTTTTTTGTCACATAATATTAGTAAGTATACAAAATCCTGATATTTAATCTTAAGAAATATGTATGTCTAACATTAGTAATATGAATGTATATAAATGATTTGAATGTAGGATATTGTAATTGGAATTTTCTTATTCTAATAATAATAAATGCATTTAAAGACGAATAAGCCGAGGGAATAACTGCATTTGTTACAAGTTAGAAGTGTAAGGATGAATATGTAGATGGTGGCATGCAGACTTCAAGTAGAATTGTCACCTCGTGTATCAGCTGAGTTCTCACGGTGTGAGAAGTTTTGAAATTCCTGGGATTACTGCAGATATACAGCTCGACAGAGCGGCCATTAATCCACGCGGTACGTTCCCCGACATCCTCAAGGTCGCACCCATATTAAAGACTCTGATGATATAGTTGTGTCAGCCGTACCCTTCGTTGAATGACGTTTACAGTGCCACCGTTACGCGCGCGTTTCTAAACTTGCCAACTAAAATATAGGTCTAGCAGTGATGTTTGATGTCACTGACAGCAGTGTACGTTTGAGTATCCGTCCTCAATTCTGTACATCGCTCAGTGACGATCGTCATATGACGAAAATGAAATTTTCTCAGCAGATGACGTTGATATTTCCAGCACATATCAGTTTTCCATATATATCAGCGTGTTTGAGTCAAATGTAAAACATAAGTGTAGTATTTCGTGACATGTCTTTGCTATTTGTTTCAAGTGTACTGTGTACCGAGTACCGGTATCAGATGTCCTTCTGGACAGAGAAACATCTGTGTCACAAAAGTTGCATGTGTACATCTCTACGTACCGTCATCATCTAAAAGACTTGATACTTTCTTTAGATTACTTCTATTTCCTAATGCTAGCAGCATCAACTTATCGACCTATATATGAATGTGTAAATAAACTAGATTTTACAGTTATCTGTGTGCAATTTGTGCTTTTACATAGCCATTGGTAAAACCACATTTTGCTCTAATTTCGACGTAACGAAGAAGATAATGTGATTACAATAAATCCTCGTTCGCTCTAATCCTCTGAAATTCGCAACGTCCATTATATGTGGGTAGTCTTAGAATACGTATAGAATTGAAATTAATTTCCCTAATTTGAATCAAACCTACATTCCACTGGTTTAGAAACAGCTTTAAACGTGAAATAATTTACTTTGAAACACCAGCACATTGTCACCATAATATTAATGATAGTGGAAACTCGCTTATAGTGAACGCATACACTGAGTTCCGACTAAATGCCTATGCCACCTAATGTAAATCAGTTCGCATATAATGAACTCGCATATAGTGAATTTTCGGATATAGGGGACTAAATTTTCTCTAAAGTTCGCTATATGCGCGGTTATCAATGAATGAATTTTATATCGGCAACTTTTAACAGTTAAAGTAATGCGTATGCTTGTCTAGACTTGTAGTTTCGTGCGTACTGTGTCACAAATTTGTACAATAATGAGGCTGTTATAATCTACCATCTCTAATATGTATTTTAAAATTTAAATAATCTTTTGTTTTAAAAAATGAATAAGTTTTATTTTGTTTACTTATAAACATGCATGTATGAGTAGTATATACTAGCAATAAAAATTTGAAAAATCAAATGTGCTTCAGTTATAGTGAATCAAATTCCTGGTCCCTTGAGTTCTGTGTGAAATTGAAAAACTCTAATCTATTTGCAATTTTCTGCAACACAAATATTTTTAGGAATAAAATATATCAAGCTACGCCAGGTGTTAGCGTAATACAGAGGATTGTTTTTTAACCGGCTGTGCATTCATTTGAGCACAAATTCAACTGCCTCCCTTCGCTCGCTCTTCTTCCAGATCAGCCGTTCTCCACAGGATGCCTAAATCCAAAAATGAATCGACTGTACATTTGATGTTGTCTGAAAGCAATCATTTGTATTTTATACAAAAAGCCGGTTGAAAATGTTGGAATGTGTGATAAGTGATTTAAATTGCAGTGTTGAGAGTTGAAAAAACGTCGAGCTAAGCATTTTACACGGGCCAGGCGTTAATGAACGATCCAATTCGAGGCGCGTTACCGACACACTCTGTGATTCATTACGTTTTTCTTTAAACTGAGTATGGATTGATTATTCACAGGCTGTAATGTGACCTGACGATTTGCGATACAGCAAAAACCGATCCGTGAATTAATGTTCAGTCCCTATTGCTTTTTTACGCGTAAACACGATGGTAATTCATATTATTAATATCGATATTCTCTACAGTCCTAGCTGACTTTGTTAAAAATATGATAATAACAAGTCCGTGCATGTTTATGTATAATGGTATGTTACATGGTTGAACATGATGGTAAACAAGTATCAGTGTGTTTATTTGTTCGTTACCAATCGATTAATTTCCTGAATGATGTATGTGACATTTGAAGTCAGAATTAGCGATACAATCATATCAGTGTGCAATTAAACTGATCTGAAAAGTTTTATTAGTCATTAAAATTTACATCCAATTTTTAAAAATGGCATCTAAGAAATTATCATGTCATTTATGAGAGTATAAATGAAACTGAAAAAAATTTAATTTGTACCGAACATAATTCTGGTACAAATTGAATTGAAAAATATATTTGTCTTATAACAGATTTTAGTAAATATATCCAAAACAAAATTTAAATGTAAGTACCTAAATTTACTCTGGTCAGCAAAAAAAAATTATGTTAAAATGTTTCAGTATCTACAGAATGCTTTTATTAACTTTTGCTAAAATCTGCTATAGTTTGTTTTATTTTAAGAATGAAATAGAGCGGTTTGAATTCATAGAAAAAACGTGTATTTTTCTGGTAGTGTTGTTATCGGGGGGTGTGTGTGTTGTATGTTAGGGAGTTGAATATGAACGGGACACGTTAGTTATTTACAGCATCGTGTACTGACAGCTGGGTGCATCTGTGTCACGTGACTCACATAGGTACTGGACAAATGTATGCCCCCCCCCCCCACCGGTACATACATACATACATATATACATACGTACAAACCGACATTGCCAGGTACGGATTAGAAACTAGACCTCTCTTCAGTTTTAGTCAATTAGGACCAATAGATAAATTAGTATATTCAAGTATTTGTTAAAAAATAATAATTTATTAAGAGGTTCTTGAGCTTTTGGCGGAGGCGCCTTAATTTTTTTATAGATTGTAAGTAATTTTTTAAGAAGCTTCTCCGTCAACAAGCGCTTTTGGACATTTTTAGAACATTTGAAGAAATAATATTTTTTTTAAAGAGGACTCTTGGTGGAGGAGCCAACATTATTTGATATAAAATGTTAAAATCAATACATTTCATATTCGCTGTTTAAAAATTCAGTCAACATGTTTCTAAAACTTGTGGTTACTGTTATATACTATTCGTTGGTGCCCAACTTTTAACTTGTCCCGAGCCAATATAGAATTAAAAAATTTTAGGCAAGCCATATATATATTGCTATGAATATTTCAAATTTAAACGTTTTAATGCACAAACAATAAAAATTTTTAATATGTTAAAGAAAATATCTAATTAAATAATAATTCAAATACAAATTAAATATGGGAAAAACATATTTTAATGAGAAAACTGCCATTGCATTTCTTCTGCCAGTTTCTTGTACTCTGGTACATACGATATTATAGCTAAATTCATGCAGTCATTTACATGTTCATAACCTATCCTGGATCTGAACTTAGATTTTAACAAGCTCATTGTTGAAAAATCACTTCCGCAAAGGTAAGTTGATCCAAAGCAAGAGTGTAACTTTTGACAAGTTTCTTTTATGAGTGCATATTTTTTCTCATCTACGAGTTTTTAAAAATCTGTTGTGATATTCTTGTTTTTAATTGTAGATCATATTGAAAATCAATTATTTCCATTTCCAAGTAAGTAGCATAACTGTGGTCATTAACCGGGGTATTTTAGACGTAACAATTATCCATGCCCGAGTTGATAAAATGAGCCACATCAAAAGTTGCGAGCTGTGGGTTGAGCACCACTGTTCTATATATTGTCAAAAAGTCAAAAGGCATTAAAATATTTCGATGGGCTAGTGCGGACCTGGTACATATCCACTCGTAAGCACGGCTTGCCGAGGGAGACATTTCTATATGGACCGATGGACGGACTGGGTGGATGGATAGCGATAAATAATTCGCCTGCGTTGTGCTTTCCTCCACCTCCGCCGTCGTTGTGCTTTCCTCCACCTCCGCCGTCGTTCTTTGATGTACGCTCCAAAATTCGGGACTGATTTTAATTAATGATTAGCAAAGAACCAAGATTTATATTTTAATTTCAATTATAGATGAACTGACAGACCAGTTTAAACACAAATATAAACTGAATGCTAGGAATCCTGAATGTGTATGTAACAAACGAAGTTTAATAATTAGCAATTTTCGTTATAGTATTTGAAATTTGTGCTCACAAAAAGTCAAAATGAGCCAGTTTTCATTTCTTCATTGAATTAAAATAGAAAATCTAGTTACTGGAAATGCTTCAAATTTACTGATCATATAAATATATACCATATACTACGTAATTTAAAATATGCAATATTGCATAGATTGTTGTTGTTCATGACATGTCAGTATTAATAGTTTCGTGTCTATATTTTGCTGTACTCTGTCCACTGTACGTATGATATTATTTGGTGGTCACGTACAAGTTTCATATTAAACGTATGTTTATAATCATGCGGGCAAACGTGCTGTTGTTGACAAGTTTAATGTTCATCCGCTACGGCCTGCTGAGTTCTAGGTAAATGTGATTACTGGAAAATTTTGAGCGAATTAATTCCTGTGGTAATTCCATTATGAAGCTAAGATTCCCCTGCATTTCGTTCTGCATATAAGCTTTTAGACGGTAAATAATAACGTTAAGAATATTACGACTAAAGTTCTATTACGGCTGAAGTACTCTCACGGCTACTGCAAACTATGCTTTGCTATAAAATTATCTATACAAATAAAAATGTACAAGACTGTTATGTAGGGTTCACGAAAATATATTTTCAGCAGCCGATTGTTTCGTTTTATGTTCTGAGTTTATTTTATTTCTACACAAAATGCCTGGCATTATAAAAATATCCTGTTATGACTCGTGTCATTTCAATTGTAAAGGGTGTCATAAAAATACGCGGCTAAATCGCATTGAAAAGTACAAAAACATAATAAAAAATAATTGCATAACAGGTCCGAAACAGTATTGCAAAGTCACATTTTTTTAGTAATAATATAAAATAATTGCGTAACAGGTTCGAAACAGTATTGCAAAGTCACATGATATTTATTGCTGTAAAATGTACAGATATATTTTAATTGTACTTATTTGTAGAAATTTTTTTTTCTTTTACAGTAGATTGATATTAAAATAGAAAAAGCTGTTTACTGTGTACTAGAAATATTATTTGAAAGTAATGTTGATAATTACGTGTTTAATATTTATTGATACTAGTGTACACTGTTACAAATAAAAGCGCATTGTACACGTACGAGTATATTATACATAGTAATGTGTTACGGCGTTATTAAAACTCATATAACGTACATTCATTTATGAATGCAACATAAATAATTTCAAATATAATTACTCTTGCGTGTAATTCAAACTGATTTTTATTTGAGAGCACTAAATATTTCATGACATTTTCTGCAAGACTGACGAATACAACGTACAAAGTTCTTCATGATTTTCTTGTAACGTTTTGTCTCATTCCAAAATGAGCAACGAGGCGTTTTATTTTGGTATCCAGGGATATGTTTGAGAGGGTATTCGCACTGACATAATATTTACTTACAAATATAGGACTTAAGTTTTATATGACAAGTCTAATTTAGGCACAGATATAAAATATATTACATCATATTCTAAGATAAATTTGTACCCATTGCTTCTTTTATTTTCTTTAAAAGTGCTATAACATCAAATGACACTAATAAATATATTGTTATTCATTGTAAATGTTCCCTCCGCTTCTTCTTTTCCGGCTTCTCTCGTTTCGTTTTCTTTTTGGGTCGTTCACGAACTTTCCACAACGCACCGGCCAGCGAATGTACAGAGGTAAGTGCCATATAAATTCCAGGTATATAATGTATAAGGTTACGTAAATTCGACTACCCTCATCTTATTTACACAGCTTCGATTTTCTCCGTCCTGTGATAAATCTCGTTATCGAATTTCCACCATTTCTCCAACTGCCGCGGCCATCGAAATCGGAGTTATTTACACGATCTCCCTCTTCCCCTTCCGCATTCAGCAACATAAGTTTATAATAAATAATCGGTTGGATTTAAATTCTGATTGTGCGATTTTTGCAAATACAAATTTATTTGCCAGCACTTTTGACTGAACAACAACGAAAACTTCAATATGTACACATAGAGTACGCGTGCGTGAAAACTTTGCAACGAATCTTTTTTATAATTATACCGTTTCATAAAACTTTTTCAGCATTATCTTGGGGCAAAAGTTTCACAAATAATAATTATACTGAAAAGAAAATGCAATGAAATTAATTGAGTTTTACGAAACTTTAAAGCGGTTCTTTTTTTAATCAAGTTATAATGAATGAAAAAATAGTAACTGGACATTTACTGATTTAAGTTGCTATCAAGTATATATTAGGAGTAATGCGAATAATATAATATACTAGTTATGGAATCCAGTTTGTGCAGGTTAATATCTAGTCCTAGCAGGTATGAATCTTAATCTAATTTCCGCTCCCAGTACTAACTCAAGCACATTGCCCTACTACGATTTTAACCTTTCATGGGTTATGTGAGTTTGACCGTTTCATAAACTTAGATTGAGTGTATAACAAGTATTTCCAACACATTTATGTATATCAAATATTATTTTGCTCTGCAAGTTATAGGAACTCTTCAAATTACAAAATATTTCCTTCCACATCTGTTAAGTTAAAAACATAATAAAACGTTAATCCGCTCTGCCTTAGTTTTGACACTATTACAACTAGATATATCATCAAGTTAAAATATATAATTCACTGTTATTTTGACACATGGTTAATTGGAAAACTTCACGTTACATATGCGCCTAGTCCAAGGTCCTGTCCATATATCTGTAACTCCCATTTATTTGCATGTCGAACTTCTAAAACTCTACTAACGTACTTTCAAATGTACATTGAGTATACGCTACGTTGTAGTGTAGACCACTCATCGATGCATTTTTCTCCATTCATATGAGGTGTATTATTTATATGTATATGTATGCATATGTAGGCAGAATTATTTAATACGCTCATGGTTAATTTTCTCCTTGATATTTTCCATATCATCATTAATTGCTGTTTGAATGTTGTGTCCTTGGTAAGAGGCGCGAACGTGCACTGACTCCCCCACCGTAGTCTTCGTCGTCGTTTCCATCGCATCTTCCTATGGACCGGCCGTTTATAAAATCGATATAGGCCATCCCTTCACGTGTCAGTTTTCGTAACTAGCGAAACACCAAACCCTTCTTCTTCGTCTCCTCACAGTCTAAGGCTCATTCGCCTGTCCTCTAAGTTCCATTCCTCAATGCTAGCAAATCTCCCAACCAAACAGTCGGCATTATTCTTCTTTAGTTACATCAGGAGATACTAGGAGTATAGATGAAATCTGGTGCTTGTCCCATTACCATATTCTCCACAATGAGATGCCACGTTAACTCGTGAAAAATACTTTTTGATGCCGGTTATCTTTTTCCTCACGCCATACCTCTCCCCCTTGTACCCCGTGAAAAGTTACGTTCAAATACATAAAGTTAATTAGACTTTATACTTTGTATATGAATTTGTTTTAATTTCGTTTCGTCATCTCGTTTCTGGCGTTTGTTACCTAAATTGACCCTTTGACTGTCTTTTGTAAAACTCATTAATAAAAAAATATAAACTTAATGAAAGATTAATTAGGTGGATTACATTGACATGAAAATAACAAATAACATTACCGCAAAAATCATTTTAATTCAACTGAATTTATAATTATTAAAATATGAAATTTAGATAAAGAAGACAATTGAATACGATTCTTTCCATTCGTGTCATAAAATTGTACAATTTTACGGATATAAAGGGGAAAACATTAATTTTCTTTCCTAATTTTGAAAGCTTCTGAATGTGAAATAAAATTCAAGATGTGAAATTTATGAATTTTCTTCGTTTGGTTCTGTTTCAGTCTCCGAGGATCTGACGTGACTGGATTATATTTAAATTTCTTATTTATACGAAAATCTATCATATTTCCGTTCTACCACAGAAATGTAGAACATTTATGATATTTTAAAATGTAATCTTTTTAGGCTTGAATAATATTTACCAAAGATATCAGTTATAGATTAATAAACTTTCTGTACAATTCATTTTAATCCATATACTAATCCATATATTTTGTTCTAAATTTTAAGCCGTTTGATGGGTAAATTCGTAAAACATTCATAAATGATTTAAAGCTGTTCCCGCTGTTCCCTTCGTCAGACCTTTCACTAATGTATAATTTACGTGGCGTCTGGTCTGGCACATGAAAGGTCTCCCTGCCTAACTGCAGACTGATCAACTTTGGGTGGCTGCCCTTGTTTAACTCGTTGGTTCGTTGTGTGTTTTGTTGACTGACTGGAGCAGCAGCAGTTCCTCTGGAAAAATACGTGAGGTGTGTACGTTTTTAAGATCATTTCGCATTTGAAACATGTCTTGGGTCGCGGAAAATGGAAATGCGTTGGTATGGAAGAAGCTATTACCTATCCAGGAGGATTATATTTCGAAAAGAGTTGACTTCTCAGCATTTTGCTCCGGGCCCAGGATGGAATGTCGAACCAAACTCGACGACAGGACTCTGTCTAATATGCGAGTAATAAAAAGTTAAAATTTATTCATTTTCCTGTAATAACGGCTAGGAAATTGAGATGTTATATCTTATAGCGTGATTCAGTACAGCAGCAAATTTGATACACTAGCTCAAAGGCGATATAAAATTAATTTATTACCACTTTGAGATAAATTAATGTCTGTCGTCAAATTAGTTACAATGTGTTAGTAATTTGAAACTACACGTATATATCCTGGCTAGTTACTTCTCTCTGAAATGAGCTGTCATTTCCAATTATTCCTTGCAGCATATTTCCCCGAGGGTCTGATTGAATTATCTGATCAAAACTCATCAATACGTGTTATTTTCTCCTGGCAGTATCGTATCTCATCTTTATGAATTTCATGCAGTGTTGCGTCATAGATTATGAAACGTATTACTGCATACATGTATAAAGAGAGAACACTCAGTATATGTGTTTATGTTTGTGAGTGCAATAGTAAGTTTAAATTGACAATATGCCTTGAGCTTAGATTATTCAAAGGCGTTCTTGTTGCATTGTTCATGGCCGTTACCGATTTTATGCCACAAAAGCTACATTAAAATAAGATATGTTGTACGTAGTATAGTAATGAAAAAGGTAATACAATTCTTCAGTGATACCCTTTGTGTAACAATGCTACTGGGTGTGGTAGATGGAGACAGTGAGTTAGCGACCAGTATCTACACATTGCTACATGATGTAACAGTTCTTTTCTCTGTGAATCCCTTACGTGGGTTTTGATTGTGATGAACGCTCCAGGGAAAAATTTCCCTGAGATACATAAAGTACAGTAGTCCCATAAAATTTCGTTTGGTTCGCTGGCTTCGAAATCTTATCGTAGCATCCTGAGAAATATTTGCTACGGTTTAAAACACAGTGAAATTTTTATGTACACGTGTCACATATTCTCGTTATTTATTTGCTGCATCTAAACACAAATGTCTTTCCTACTAAAACATTAAACTGTCTTGAAATAAAATCTGGTACAATATGTAAGAGATAATACTATCGAATAATTCAAACATTCTTCTGTTAATTCATTCATCTTTATCGAATAAATGTAGATACGTGTTTAATATTCAAATGATTTAGTTTGATGAGAAATTTAGCTAGAAGTCTACGTCACTTCGTAGAAGATGTATGGATCTTCAGTTTCATTAATCGTACAACTTTAGGAGACCACGTCTAACTTACACATTAACCTTAAAGTAACAATACTTACTAACTAGACCTACTAAATACGAACATTGCCATTCGTGAATTTAAATGTTGTTATCATTTACTTTAGCTAAACACTTTTACTAAAAGCAGGTTAAACAATTATACATACAGTGTTTATAATTTAGAAGTACCGAGTTCATCGGAGAGTAATAAGCGTTGTATATAGTAGCATTAGAAATATCATATTTTCTTGTTTTATTTTGCTCTACCATAACTGTTAATTTTTGTACAATTATTGCTGCTCATACTTTTCACCTATTTTAGTTTCAATAAACGTGAGTCCTTCATGTTTTCCACAAACTCTAGGAAAATTTAGTTTTCTCTTCACGCAAGATTGAACAAAACACATGAAACTTTCTTCTGACCCCTCAGCTACCACCCCTTCCACCATCATGCTTGTCAGTCTGCTAGGATGCAGTTCACTTTGTACTTCTTCAATTCACACGCGACTGGAAAACAATATAATGAAATAATATTTCATTCGGTGTGTACAAAAATTTGAGACCTTGGATGTGTCTGACAGCTGCCAACACCCTTTCATGTTATAAAAAATTATTGCCCTCCTCCCCTAACGTATATATTGGGGAGTTTAACGGAAAACTTTAGTATTTTGCGTTAGTATAAGATAGCAACTGTACAGTAGAACAAGAAACCATTTATTTTGAAAGAGAAACTAGTCTCCGTTGTCACCGTGCGCGACGGATGCCAGTAAATTGCCACAAAACCTGCAATGATCGATGAGGCGCCAGGTATAAATACGAACTAGAACATTTGTTATAGTTACTCAGTGCCACACCTGTAAGGTTTTATTTGTTAAAAGAAACAACGTTGCTAGAGAACGGTTTGTGTGATTGACTAACTTCATACAGCTCTACGATTTAGAAACAAACTTCTTGCATTATGTAACCGGGATTTCAAAGCGTAATATCAAATAAAATATGTTCAATATTACTTTTTAAATGCTAGATAATGTAAATCAATATAAATCAAATGATAAATCATTGCATTTCCATATAAATAAAAACATTCCGATTATCTAGGGGAAAATATAGATTGCATCTAACGTGTAAATGTAGTTTGATGTATTTATGGAACTAGTTGAATTGAATTTTCATACAATAATAATTCACATAATATACATATATAGATAATGTTCTATTTATAAATACATTAAGCATAGGATTTATTTACACCTGCTGTAATTTATGCGTAGGTGTTTGCAACTATATGTCATTTAACACAATTATTGTGTGGTATGTTGTAAAACAAACAATAATTAACATCGGAATTTCATTGGTGCAAATATTCACAGTTAGTCAGCATGTAAATAATAAATTAGAGTTCTTGTCTGACAATTATTCAAATGTGCACAGCTTTTAATAAATACCACAAATGTAAAAACAACATGTACAATGGAAAATAATTTATTTTTCCTTAAAAAATATTGTGAAATAGAATTTAAATAGAGTTTCAAACGTTACTGGTTGATTAAGCGAAATGGAATGATTTCAATTTAAGTGATGTTATTTTTGCATCTGGTCTGCTGGACGGGTAGTCGAGGTAACATACCTATCTGGCCGTTTTTTACCTAATTCGAATGAGAAATAAAACGGGATCGTTCCCTCGGGACATACCTATCCACCTAACCCATACAACTTTACAGACAGCTATATAGCTGTGTATTCTCGTACGGTACCGTGGGCGATGTTAGTGTTTACGGGTACAACCGCTTTCAGACCTGGCGACGCCACTGGGTGTGGCGTCGTTCCGACGCCTCGCGTCTTTTCTTCCTCTCTCACTTTCGATCTCTCACTGCTGCACGCCACTTCTCTCGCCCAGATCACTATCCGATACATACGAGAGAGACTGGAGCAAAACCAAGCGCTACTGCTAATCCGGACATTTTGGCCAACATTTAAACTTTCTCTATTGCAATTTATATACGTACGAAAACCATGAGATTTCTGCCCAATACACTCCCTTTCAGCCCTTATCCATCAGTGTTTCCCTTTCTGTCTTACTTTGGGATCCTGTCACCTTAAGTTATATACAGAGTAACCCAATTTGGAAGGTTCTCGTTCATAACCAGCGTGGAAAATTTATGTGACGTAAGAGTCCCACGGGAGTAATTTATTAATCTCCATTAAAAATATGCAATCCTGCAAGGCTTGTGCAACCAGGCATTATACACGTATTGGTTACGAAAATTATTTTACATAATCTATAATATAAAAAGCAATATGCGTCTGTCCGTCCGAGGGTGAGAGGTTGGCAGATGACGGGGGGGGAGTTAAACAAATGAAGAACAATGCATGTTTTAGTATATACCAGATATACAATTTTCGGTGAATAGTCGGCTTTACACCGGCAGTAATAGAAATACAATGTTTTGACAGTTAATATGTCTAGCATATTTAAAATGAAATGTATTATTAATTTGTGTTTCGCATTTTAAAAGTATAACAATGATTTAGACAATAATATGATAAAAGTTGTTGCAATATAAAATAATAAAAGTGATTTATTATAATTGTGTTTGTGTCAGTGCGTAACAATTATATTTTACATTGGTATTATTAGTGTTATCCTCTATTTCTTTGCAAAGAATGTGTGTGGTTCTGCAGTGTAATGGTGAGTCAACACTGCACTATGCCAGGAGATAGCTTATGTCTGTTTCACCCCCTCTACTGCCTTATTAATGTTAACATTCAAATGTCCTATTAGGAGTGGTCATCGCGACTTACATTATGCAAAATTGGGAATATTTCAAACATCTCTCTTTCAAACAACGGGAATAATTTTCCATATTACTTAATCTTAAAAAAGCTTTTAAGGTACGAAGAACGGAAACGACCGCTAGTCATTATAAATCTTGCAACTGTCTACTTGTCTAATACGCATAACAAATTACCAAATAAAATATTGTATTGAACATAGAAAAACTGTGAATTGGGAAATCATTATCATATTATTTATGAATTCTTGAAGATAGATTGATTATAGTATTATTATATAGGTCTGTCTGAATGAAAGCTCATAAATATGTTACGAACACTGTACGTGTTTCGCAGTGTTTCGGCAATAACGTCATATTGGAATAACAGATGCTGCTATCATATATATACAGGCTGCCCATAAAAAAAACCGAACATAGCAATTTACGGGTTAATTTTTTGATGTGCGAATAATTTTTAGAG
>JAGJTL010000111.1:870385-889901 GCA_022063505.1 Calosoma granatense | reverse complement strand
CATACATGCAGATTAAATAATAAAAAAGCAATATTTATTTGTAGAAAATACATGTTTAACATTATGTGTGTAAATAATTTTATTATGGTACAGTACAGCATACACCCTTTATTCCTGATTCTTCATCCATGCAATCCTGCAGAGAAAATCATGAAATTACTGTCGAATAAAACTAGATTTCATATAGCATACTTACCGGCAACTGTATTTTTTCCAAATGAACTATGCGAACGTTTGATACAATGCCATCGGCGGTGCAGTAACTTTTCTGCACACATTTCATATCAGCGGCACATCTCGCGACAATCCTCGACATGTTTTCAACTTGAACTTTCTCATTTCCCTTGGTAGTGACATATGTCTGCCTTGATTCGTTATCACTGCCGTCAATCACAGCAGCGTCAGCACCAAAGTCACGTGTACCTTGTATTATTACAATAGTTGGGTTTCCATTCGCAAATAGTTCGCGTAAATGTTCAACATTTATTCGTGACATCACAATTGGTTTCGGACCATTGACGTTTTCTAATTTACCTCTGACAGTACGTAAGATTGCTCCTATTGTAGCGTTAGTTCTAGATGAGTTCCTGAGTTGTGCAATTTTCCCACTGGTATTCATCAAGGAGGCCATCAGACTAGGCCTACTCGTACTTGTAGTTACAGGTGAAGGACTGGACGTCGTTTCAGTTTTGATAATGTTTTGCATAAACGATGACGTCGGTGCTGGTGAAGTAACTGGGTTATCAGGCGTGCCAAAAATCTTTTCCAATTCAATTCCTTTCAAGATATCATTCACTGATTCGGGTATTGTTGAAACTGGATCTACCGCTGTGCTTAAAGTTGATGTAGGTTTTCTAAGAGTCGTTGGTGCCAGTGTTGTTGCATCAGATGCTTGTTGAAATTGACGACTAGTGGTAACTGTAACTTTTGAAGTAGCTGCTGCAGTAGTTGATGGAGTGTGTGATGCTAAAGTAGTACTACTACTAACTTCTGAAGTTGTTGTATTTGAAGGATTCATCTCGTTATTTGGAAAAACAATATTACTATTATGTTCATCGTCTTTTGGAGAATATAAAAGTGATAAATCAGACATCTTGTTAGAGTTTATCTTGCTAGAAATTGTCACCTTATTTATAATATTATTTTCATCACTTACGGACACATCTGCCTGTTTGCTTGAAGCTTTTAATGGAACAAAATTGTTTTTTTGGTCATCGTTAAACACAGATGATGTAGGGACCTTAATTGGCCGAGTTCGAATATATCTTGGGTCTATATCGGCAGTAGTATAATCATATTCTTCGGTTTTATTTTCCTTGTTATTATCCTCTTTTCCATTCTCCTCCTCTTCAACGATTGGTACAAACGGATTTCCATTATTTTGAATTTTCACTACGTTTCCTTGAATTATATATCGTGTAATGTTGTTGTTAAGTTTATTAACGGTAGAGTTAGAAATGTTGTTATCAATTTGGTTCTTTTCTTTTTGTTGAGATTTTTGTGCTGTTGGATATGTTAATCGGCAACAAGTATGAGTTATATCGTTGCAATAAGTCGGCTGAAAACAAACATAGCAGTAATACAACGGTAAAATATAAAACTAATATTTACTGAAATAGCTGGGCAAAATTATCAGAGCGTGTACTACCAATATTTACAATAAGAGAGCATTATAATTAAAAAGTAAAGCAGTTTTGTACAAATACAATTCGTATTTGAACATATTTGTTACTACTTATTATTGTAGTCAATACTGACAAAAGTTTCTATAGCTGGAAGAAATATAACTTTCCCTTACCTCGGCGCTAGTGCGAATTCCATAAGTCACATATTCTATAATGTTTATTTCACCTTCACTGCAGGCGTGTTTAGATAGGCACACATTCTCCTCTGGACATTTTTTAATTGAAATCTGGTTGAGTTGTGGACAGACACATACAATTTGTCGTGTTTCCTCGACAAGTGTGTACTGATTACACGGACAATCCGTGTAGTAAACAGGTAAAGTACTAGTAGGTACTACACCAGGTACTACAGTAGCCGCTAGTGTATTGCGTATCTCTTTGAAATTAACTAGTACACCATCCTGTCCTATATGTGGTCTTGGTACATAACCATTTAAGTTACTGTAAACATACGGTACTGGTACGCCGAGTTGCTGCGGAGCAACAGTATGATACACATTACTACTTGCACCATCATAATGATTATGTCTCGGTATATACAATCCAGGCGTTTGTAAACTATAAAATGGCGTCTGTTCTAGAAATCTCTGTTGTAACATTGTTTCTTGATTTTCGTATAACTTGTTGCCATAAATTAATGACGATGATAGTAATACAAACGAGAAAATCAAAACAAGCATTTTTAGAGTAATCTGAAACAACTACATATTAGAATACTCTGAAAAAAAGACGGAACAAAAATGAAGTAAATCAATATTTTAATTTACCGAAAATATTAATCGTTGCTCATTTATTTCCGAACTGAAATATTCAAGACTTTTCAAGTATTAATTATATATAGTCTGAAATATTGATGAGAAATATGATTGCTCCCAGGTAATAATTTAAAAATTGAACGATTTTCACTGTGACGATTATAATGAAATATAAAAATATGTAACGGTCAGACTTACCTGATGACTAAATTATCAACTAATGCCACATCTACACTGTACGGAAAATGTTTAATATTTTAACTGGGTTATATTTTTAATGCTATCGTTAAACACACCACATTCCCTCCCTCTCTCTTTAACAATTAGCTAAATATTCTATGACGTCATAATTTTGTATTTTACATGAACAACTTGCATTCAGTGCCCGTATTCAGAATCCATTTATAAATGAAGAATGTGTAGCCGCAGACAAAACTAATTTGAAACTGCTAATATAATTTTAATTGTTTTTTTGAAAGTGCATTATGTTTACATTGACCATTTTATTAACAATTTTTTTCATCATAATACGAAAATGTGACAATAGAAAATTAGTGTTAAAATATTGTAAAAAGTTTTAAAAAAATATCTATTATTGCACTCATCCATTCTAAGTGATAGTTATTTGTTCGCATGGCTGGATAGCCATATCAATATGTCCACTCAAGAAGTTACTAATTAACATGTTACGTGTCAGTAATCGAATCAAGCGCGTGACATATTGATGAAGGCTCCATTAGTAAATAAGCGAATAGAGAAATGGATCGCGACGACCTATCGTTTCGCGCTGTTATAGGTGTCTGTGGGGTTTCTCGTACGCCTGTACTATAGACTACTTTAGTCACGTTACCGCCTCGCTTATTGCATTCACCCATATTATACATACTATACATTGCACACACACACACACACGGATGCGCATGCGCATGCACTATACTATTCAGTGTGAGTAAATGTCATTTTCAACCTGCATTATTGTATATGCATATTCCAAAACTTCATACACATTCTAGCCTTTTATTTCATTTAGTATTTCTATGTATACATTCGTATGTATAGAGTGGCACTAGAGAATTATTCAAAACAATAACAACACACAAATTTGTAATGGATGAGCGTAAATATGTTTTAAAGTTTCTCCATTCAAGACAGATTCTCTACAATTGTCAATGTATTTAAAGCTCACTGTAAGAACAACATTAAAATATGTTACGTTTTAGTTCTGTCTCTCAAATGACGTTTCATGAATTAATATTGGTGCAGTCATATATAACCAAACAAGTTACAAGTTGTATTAGTATGAAATAAGAATAAAACAACTGAAAAACTGAATTTCTTTTAACCTCAAATATTCATACAGTGTGTTATATATAGGTATATCCACATCCTTTGAACATTTTAAGAAGACCAATTTCTTTCTTTTGTGTAATTGAAAACTAATTTTCGCATAAGTCAATTAATTTTGTAGCTTTTTTTTATATTTACATTTACTAACAACAATTGAACATTGAACCAGATGTGGTTTTACTTATTTGTAACCGTATATATTTGCTGTACCTACATATAACAATTTATTAGTGGTAATAATTATAGTGTTACTTGTAATAATATAATATGTACCGTTTAAATATGTTGCAGTTTTATTAGTTTCTCAGTTATCTAACTTGCTACTGCGTGCAGCTATAAAAGTCATGACTTGTAATATTACTTGTTATATAACGTATAATAACCACTATCAGACACAGCCACACACCAAACAAGATCTCAATGAACTACTATTCTGCATTGCATCTTGCTAACAAATTTTCTAAAACTATGTTTTTTCAATATTGCTAAACTCTATATTTAATCACGAATGGAAAATATTCATTAATAACCATGTATGCGTTAAAATCACGTTATTACAAAAGAAAACAAAAAAGCAGCTGTCAACATGTCGGTATGTTGTATTTTTTTATCCTGGCGGCGTTAAAAATTCCTGATTGATGACAATCTTCAGAAGAATTAATAACTAATAAATTAATCTGAAATTGACACTGGGTGGACACATACCTTTGGCGCTGTGTTTTAGCCCTATATCGTTACGTTACACAGCGCTACGTTGTGTATGAATGCAGTAATAAATCACGTACGTGAGGTACGGTGTGACTGCGTACATTGCGTCCAAACAGCGAATGGCTAACGTTATCGTCATTCAGGAAACTAAGTTCCCAATGACATCGACAGTATCACACAGACGACACAATTTATAACCGTTATTTGCCACAAGTTTGATTCTGTATTGTCAGATAAATCTAATAAAAGCGATACATCTCTCTTTTCCGAGCGGCATTGTAATTTAGTTCAGTTAGACCACACTGTGATAATAAACATTGACCTGACAAATTAATTTCTAATGCAAACACTTTATTTTTCCTACCCAGAACGTGTCTGATAGAAAATTACCTTTTGGCTTTATAAAGGGTACACATTTACTCTCCATCTAATTGTTAAGAAAACATTACGATTGATTTTTCTTAATGTATGTTTATTGTTGGCTTTTCCAAATGACTAATATGTTCTTTTCTTTTACAGAATCTCAAGAACCAGATAATGACAACAAATCTTTGGGTGGAACAGGTAAGAAAGTATATTTTATTATTTCAAAACTTTTTGTCTGCATTTTGTTTGCGGAAGATCTTTAAGCTATTAAGGTTTTTTTTAAAACTTGTTACTTGCTGCTAGAAATAAATTATTCCGGATTTTATTTAATTTCGATGAGTAAAGTTGATAATTTCTCGTTGCAGTCTTGGTACGATTACAAGTTACGATGGGAGCCGAAAGAGTACGGTGGAGTACATATGCTTCACGTACCCTCGGATCACATTTGGCGACCGGACATCGTGTTGTATAACAAGTAAGTGTTGTCAATAGTTTCTGTCATCGTTGACAAGTGTGATGATGTGCGTTCGCACGCTTATTAACCTCCAACTACAGCCGATAAATTCCACTAATGCTTACTTTACAGGAAAAGCGGGAAATTTGCGAGCTACAGCTTTCGTTTTATTCTCTTCTAAATTTTTATTTAATTTTCTTCATTCCTGTTGGTTTTCCCACCTTCTTTTTCTTCCTCCATTCTGTCTCTTTCGCGCCCGAAAAGATATTTCGCGCAAATCTAAATGGAATAGTAGCTTCGTAGTTCAGTGATTGTATTACGAATTGCATTAACGCTTTCATTCAGTGCAATGAAATTTTATATTGTCACCGACAGTTTAGTTCAATCTCTCTTAATGTCAACCACGAAATGTTTAACTATGCACAAATGATAATCTATTTTTCAATTTACAATGATTAATTCATACATTTCTAGCCGGCGAAATAGACAATAATACAGAGTAAATATCAATTTATCATTTTCACATAATTCATCATAACCACGCAACCTAATAACCATAAATAGTACTAGGATTATGTAGATTACATATATGAATCATTTATACATGTAGAAGTGGCACTGTGTTTTAAGAAGTCGTACATTATCACATGATTCGCATGTTTGTACGACGTTAGTCAAATCGTTGCAAAGGTGTTATCTTGTACAATCTATGTTTTACATGCTTTAAAATTACTCGACGAACAAATCTGCCGTCACGGTGTTTTAGGAATGGAAGCACTTAGGCTGACGAATAAACCAGCAATCCATTCTGTACAGGCGCAAACAAGCAAGCACGCGTTCTGATAAGTAAGCATTGGTGGTCGACCTACCTCCAGCTTGGAGCCACCGCATGCGGTAGCCGCATGGTATCACGTCGAGTTTATGCAATTTATTTCTACGAGTAATCATTTTTCATCATACTGCGGGCTTGACTGTTTACGTTATCGCTGACAGGGTCCTCGCTGTAGCAGCAGAAGTACAGGGAAGATGATGATGTTCTTCTATTTCTCTTCTTCTTGCTTGGCTTTGCGCCACTTAATGCCGCCTCCTGCGAGAAACAGGCTGCCTGGCAAACACGGATCACCCGTGCGCACTGTGGCTTCCTTGTTTTTTTTCTTCTTTTAGTGGCGCTGTTTCGGTCTGGCGAGCACACTTTCTACATATTTCATTTGTTCCACGTCCGAAGGCGCACATATACAATGATATACTATGATTACGCAGTCATTCCCTGTTTTTCGCTTCACACCGAATTTTCTCGCAAAGGATTTTACACTTTACTCGTCTCTTACTTACACACATACAATGGTACACTCGTATTTACGTATTATGTACAATATACTTAAATAAATCACCCTTGATTCACATTGATAAGTGTTAAATATTGATTTAATGTTCGCTTGATTGTGTTTGATTTTTAATCGCATTATTCCGGATGAAATGTAAATAAATATTCCATCTTTTTTCGTTATTTGTGTGTATTTTTATTATATTATATTAGGATTGTGCATTTACTAGTGAGAGAGAAGGAGGGGTATTTGGTTTTGGTACTACTTACAGCAGAAGCTACATCTCACACACTGGCTATACCAATTCTCTAACCCTTTGTCCGTCTAACATGCCTAACTCACCCTTTGATGGGTGTGTGTGTGAGTGTATGAAGTGTCCGTAGTGAATTGTGTGTACAGGCGCCCATCAATCTAGCAACATCCATCGTTCCCGATTGTGCGCTTCCTACAGGGTTCTACGGTTTCGAGTATCCACTTGATTGCTCCCTGGCTGACGCGGCTTCGCTCAACTTTTTCAACTTCCAATTTTCTTACCATACGCTGCTACTTGGCACTTTCTTGCCGCTTGCTCGCACGTTCACTCTCGTATATACACCCGAACACATACATGCATACTTGATAATTTTCTTCCATTGTGTGTGCAAAGTTCCTGCGATGCATTTTCTTAAAACATGCTTCTTTAATGTTTCTCTCCAGTGAACGTATTGCGATTTATTGTTGAAAACTAGCGAAGCATTGAAGCGAACCATGGAGAGTGAAGTGATTGATATTTGACTTATATTTCCCTAAGGTACCGATGTCGAAATGCGTCCCGTGGACAATGTTTCGAGACTCATTTCATTACTCCACCAACGTTTGAACGAACGGATACCTCGTGTACCGTTGGGAGTTTTCACTCTGCACTCCTTACACTTCTTTCATCGCCTCCCACTCGCCTGCGTTACAAGTGAGAGCTCAATTTCAACACGTGATTTTATGGATTCATTGGTGCAGAATACCCATCAGACTGTTGCCTTTTTCCTATTAATTGAATACGCCCGTTCATTCTATAAATTACCTCTTAGATCCTCTGGTTTAGTGCGTCATTTGTAAATACTTTCAAAGGTAAATGAACTACTAATGATATATCAATAAGTAGAAACGAATACTAAGTTCACAAGATTTATTCTTTATAACGAATATATCCATGTGAAAGAATTAATGTGCATTGATTCCATTGTTGGCTGCAATATTAATAGACATTATGTGAATTTCGTCGTCAACTGCATTTAGATGTGCTGAAACAATTGCAATTGGATCGACAATACCCGTAAACGTTAGTTCCATTTTCCACTCAGCAAGCAATAGTCTGGTAATGTCGATGGTGGTAGTGGCATTCTTGGGCTGAGTTATTTGACGTGTGTTGCCGCTTCGCTAGGTCCGCGCACTATATTACTGAGGAGAGCACTGACAACGTTGCGGTACACCGCATAATCTACGAGACTTGCGATTTTTCTCCATTTCTGTTTCTCTCTTTGTCAGACCTTTATCAATTTGATAGCTCCGAAGTTCGGAAGAAAAATAAAACGATCGAACAAAACAAAAACAAAAATCGAAAAAGTTTTCAAGTAAATCGAAGTCCTGAAAGTATTACATAAAGTATTTTTAGTGTGCACAATTTTGATTTTATATTTCGCATTCTGCATAATGCAAAAAGGAAAAAGAAAAATTTTCTCGAAATGAAATGCATGAATTATTTAATGTGACAGAATTCGTGAATGTTTCGTTGGCATCGTTTAAAAATCATATTTTTCTATATGTGGATGATGATGCGACATTTTTATTACTTGCTGAATTATGTCACCGTTAATTAATATAAATTTTGAAACATTCTCATGGCAAAAAAAAGATTTAATTGACCTTGAACTATTGATGCAAAACATGTAAAGTGTTGTTTTTTTGTAAATGTTGCCAGGAGTGTATTGAGATTAATTTATAAATTCCTTCCATCTTTCATGTTGATGAAGTTGTTGTAATATTAAATAAAAATATGCTCAATAGTACATTTACTAAGCATATAGTTTATTCAGTGGTATGAAGTATATGCATATAATTACGGAGTATGATACAATTATCTTAATACGTAACTGTAACTTCAGGTTAGCACATATGATGGAAAATAACCTGACTACAGTGTAATTGCAACATCGAGACAATGATGTTTCGCGTGTGAGTTCTGCTGCGTTTTTATTTCTACATTCAACATGCATTCGGAACATGCGAAAATGAACTATTTGGACAATTGTTAACAGCCCGAAGGAAGAAGTAATTGAAACGTGTGTTAACGGCAATGAATTAAACGATATAGAAATTTTTAATCCGGAAAGATTAACCTTTGAACTATCTATTAAATCAATAAATAATTTTCAAACATTAAAAGCAGTGAATTTACAAAATCGTAAGTTGAAATATGTTCCGAAGTTTTTTAATTTGCCCAATATTCAGCGAATATCTTTGTCAGTGAATGAAATTGAAGTAATCCACGAAGGAGATTTAAGTGAAGTGCCTGTTAATGATTTAGTGTTATCTAGAAATAAAATATACCAAATTCAAGATGGATCTTTTGGTGAAAATGTGTCCTTCCTTTACTTAACCTGTAATGTACTGACGAAAATTTCACCAAAGTGGTTCAAGAATCCAGCAGCATTAAAATCAATATCGCTCGATGCCAATAACATATCATCATTACCGGAAAATCTATTCCAAAACTTTACAAACTTATATTGGATTAGTTTGAGACAAAATCAAATAGCAACAATTGGTGCTGGAGCTTTCACATTAAGAACTAGTTTTAGAACGTTGACGTTAAGTTATAATAAATTATATGAAATACCTACAGATGCTTTTCTACCAGTTAATATAACGATAGACATTTTGGATATCGAGTACAACCGGATCAGTTTTCTTCATGATGCATTCCTGGATAAACTGACGACAAATAATATAAAAACGTGGGCTAATCCATGGCAGTGTCCTTGTAAGACGAAAATTGAACAGTGGTATCAGAAACAAGGCAAAAACAATAACGACGGTTTGAAACGAGAATTTGATCCTGTATGTGTGTATGCATTATCATTTGCTAATAGGTGCGTGCAATACGTAGATCCTGAATTGTATATTGAATTCTTAAAGACTTTTCAAACATATCCAATTCAAATATGTCCGTCATAATCAACAAATATTTCTTTACTAAGTATTTATATTTATATTCAATATGTCACCATTGTTTATCATTGTATGTGCATAATAAAGTAAATTTTATACAATAATAAATCACTGATGTTTTTACATTATCGGAATTTTATTTACGTTATATTAAAACTGGTATAAACCTGTTTCACGGACACATGCATATTATATATTCACAACATATTCTATTTTTAAAACTAACGTCATTATATTAAATTACAATCAGTTCTCAGAAAATCTGTTGGTTTCTTTATATAATTATCCAGTTATCGGAATAAATGATTCTTATATGCTTTATATCAGTAGAAAAAAAAGCTTAGATTATTTGTGGTATTGGTTAGACCTTACGTAAACAAGTATTATCCAATGGTAACCAGGGGTTAGGCAGGGTAGCCATTTTTTTTCTTTCAATCACTTACCGACTTACCGGACTTTATACTCCAAACTTTCTAAAACTTCATTCGGGGTTTACTTGTTTTACCAAATTTGTCGTAGAAATGTATCTAACTTTATTTACTTTACTCTCGTTTTAAACTAAAATTATTACACAGCCGTCCTGGAAGCTTCCTGGTAAAATACTAAAATTAATTTGTTCTTGTTGTAGACTTTTATTTTCATTGTTTAAATGGTATTGACATATGTTACATTTTTGGACGATGAAATTCGAAAGAAATTTCCAGGCAAAGTGAGGATAATTTTTGGCCGAAACTGGGAATGGAATATTGATTGATGTTGATTTACCTATACATGAAATACACAAACACTAGAGATAAGGTCCGTGAATAGATTCACAGCATGACATAGTAATTTAATTTCTCCATATCTCCATTGCTATAAAGTGTAATTACAAAAATTTCGAAATTATAAATGTAGTAATTTCAATCAGCTATAGAAAACCATTACAACAATTTAGTACAAAGTTTACTTAAATGAATCGTACATATTAAGTCTACGAGTATACCTACTTTACTGAACCGTAGTTAAGTGTAATTAAATACATAAATTAACTCTGTACTGCTTACATCTACCTGGCAGCTGCTAACATTCAAGTTTTCACATTAGTTTCTCTGTCGCATGTATTCTCTCTTTCACTCTCTCGTTGCATATGATAAATGGCTGTCTGGATGCAATGCGTAAAAAAGCCCATCTTCGTACTCTGATAGCGAATACATTCGCAAGCGAAATGAATACCGTCATTGTTTTATATTTTCTCTGCAACAGAATCTTTTATGTTAGTTGTGCATTTTGTACGTTTCCAAATCTGTGGATCGCTTTTTTTCCTGTTCCTGCACACATTCGTGAGCCTCTTCACTACATGTTTAACAGTTGTTATTAAAAGTGCAAGATGACTTATACTGAAAATGTTACATAGTGTCTATAAATAAGTAAACGTTGTAAACTAAAAATCGCATGATTTTATCTTGTAACAACGTGTTTCTGTGATACGTGTTTGTAGGGTATGTGTGCATCATTTGTCACTGTGCCAATGCACTTTACAACCTCACTGCAAACAGTGCAACATTTACCTCTGCTCAGAATATAAAAGGAATGTAGAATTCTGTGAATTCGAGCGTCCATTTCAGTGTAAAAACATCCATAAAACATGACATCAGCTCGGGGGACCATGAACCTCATACCACACCGCTACTTGCGCGCGAGCACACATTTGCAATATACGGATTGGGCTATTTCATCAATTTTATTGTAGGTATCCCTCATAAAATATATCGACCAGGAACGGATACTCGATAACGCTTGTTATGAGATATGTGACCGTTAAGTGTAGTGAACTTTACACGCTGTTATCGTGAACGTTAATGCTCAGACGCACACGGAATTCACAAGAAAACAAAAGCATCAACGTTGGACCGAATGGCAAAAACTTCTTCGTCGGCTCAGCAGTTTAACTTTCGGCCGGAGAAACTTTAATATCTGATTCGGTGGCACATACATAAATATACCAACTCACTCGCACATTGAATCAAATTATATCATCCTTAAGTTAGTTTTCTTATGTACTAGTTTCTATCAAATCAAAATAAATTGAACTGTGATCCCGTGTCTTTTATGGAACATTAGGACTTAAAATCGATAGCTTCTAATTCCTGCGGGTTATAAATGACAATGATTAATGGATTATCGAAACATTCGTCACAGTCCAGAGGGAGTAACTAAATACACATTCAATAATTCTGTTACCATCATTGAAAGATATTTTCACTGGCTGATAATGATTATGATATAATATATAAATCATTTCTGAAGAAATTTGTAATATTTATCGTTACATTTTAATACCCCCTACGTCAGTCTCTCAAATTTTATATTAAACGATTATACGAACACGTCAAATTGAATACTTCGTAAAGCTGAATAGGTTACATTTACAACATCGATAGCAATATAATGCCACATTCACGTCAAATTAATCTGTTTATAAATCCTGAAATACAGCTTTTCGTTGTTAACCTCGCAACTTTATGGCATTTTATCATTACGCAAGGTGTTCATTACTTCATTAGCATCATGTATTTTTATTTTTCCAGAACATGATAACAACAAAAATCCAGTAAGTGTATTTCAGTGGTGTACAGCGTGACCTATACTACGCCACTGGAAAAAAGCAGTACTTTTATGCTTTCATATATTTAAATTTTCATCCTCTCACAGAGGACAGGAAAAAATTCTTGAAGCTTCTTCTTTTATCTTATACAATCCAAAGGGTAGGATAAAAACGTGAAACCACATTTATAATCATACGTATGCAGGTCTTGTTACTACTGGAAGATAATAGAGGTTTTAGTTTGCAAGAAAGAAAACTGACGTACTTAAGAGTATTATAATTTCTGTCCATAGTATATTGTTTTCCGCAAAGCAATCTCTGTATACAATCTCATCATGTAATTCCACTTAAATTCTTCATTTGTGTAGCATTATACATGTGTTCGATACGAATATTTCTGGAATCGGTATCGTGTGTAACAGTTCGCTAATAATATCATAAAAGGAAAATTGTTATATATGTAAAATATTGCTGGGTCCTAGCTACGAATCTGACCCGTCACATTAACTTTAGACCGTAGAACAATGGGAGAGCTTGTGGCTTCCAATAAGAATGGAGGTAATGTTGCACTGTACTTTCAATGGCCATTTCCTGTTCTGCCGCTTGGAAACGTTGATTTCGTGTCATTGTGAAAAACCAACAGCGGATAAAAATATCAAACTTACCCGGCTGTGATTAGCCAGTCAGGAAATAAGAGAGGAGAAATACACAGCTATAGACGGTACGTACGTATAATACTAGAATGAACGATTAAAAAAAAACTACCATTCACGTACGGCTTCAGGCTGATAATTTAAAAAAAACAATGCCTGAAATTTTTACTTTTTATATTCTTTTTAATAATACATCCGGGAGTTTTCTGCAGTAGATTATAAAACATTGTTCCTCTTTGGTTGTATTCTGATTGTCTTGTTACATTATTTTAAATATGATATCTAACAAAAACTTGAATGAAAGAAAAAGAAAACTTGAGGCGAAAAAAGTGCAAGTACCTGTACATTTATTTCTAAAAGTATCGATTATATTATTAAAACAGCATAAATGCACGAAGCAATAACTCATACAATTCTGCACATGTATTTTGCTTTGTCATTTACATTTCTATGCACGGTTGTATTATATGTATAATCTTGATAGTTATGACAAGAAAAAATAATCGGCAGTATTTTAAGTCATTCGTTTCGATTAACCCTTCGGAAATGGTGAATTAATCAAACCTGCAATAAAATTCCATGGGGCGAATAAATAAACTTTAAAATATGCTACAAAGTACAATCTTATAGATTTTGTAAAATGTTTTAAACTTTCCATGATTTGTGATCAAATATATGATAGGAAATTAATGGGATTAATTAATACTGTTATTGGTGAGTGTTGACCGAATATACATATGTTCTAAATTTCGTACACATTGTGACGCTTGTTATTTCAATTTCGGTTTGGTAAAAGTTCGGCGAGGTAAGCGTGATAAGTTATAACAAGAAACAAGAGCGAACATGGAACGAACATTTGATTAGAGGCGGCCAAGCGATTTATTACGCCAAGTCCTATGAGAGGTTTTTACACGATTGCTTCTCGACATTGTGTTTGGTAGCGGTGCCGTTTGTGGTCCGACCTCGGCGGTTTTGGCGCCCACTTTTTCTTCCACTGCCATTTTGCCCGTCCGCCCGTTTACGTACATGCCTGTCTAACTTTTCGAAAACGAAATAATGTATAAATTACATTAGTACGAACTGTAAACTGAACAACATACACATTTACATAAACATCTCTGACAAATGTTGTATTCCGTATAAGTTGCAATAAATATTCTATTCTTTTTTAATTTACAACAAAACTCAGTTCTTTTCAATATAAAAAGAGTTTTTGTACCTTAATCGAGAATTACTATCTTATTCAGTAGTAAGTAATACATTTTATTTTAAAATATATATTTGTCTAAAACTTGATGTCCACACACATCTTTAGAGTAATATACCATTTTATCATAGCTAAATCTTGATTGATGACACTTGGTACAGCATCATATTAGAACTATTATATTTATAGTATTTTCTAGGCAGAATTTAAAAGAAGAAAAATTACCTACGTCATCTTTCTGACATTGATTTATACCAAACTTTACATTTCGTAAAACACTTTGAAATCTATAAAAATAATTTCCAAATACATCAGACCAATAAATTCTGAGGCCCATTTTTTTTAAAACAAGTAATAAAAGAAGAATAATCCATAGAACATTCTCGTTGATTGCAATTTTATTGATCAGGACAAAAACAAATGATGCAAATATTTAACAGGCTTCATGATAGCGAAACATAGTTCTTCTAAGAGAGCTTATTCAGATGTAGACAAGGACGAATATATGAGCGTGAACCAACGTAAATTACAGGTCAGTAGAAAAATGCACGAACAAGGAGGTGGATGCCACACTTACAGGATTGAAGAGCGCTTCCACTTTTCCGTTCGCAGTTCGCGACCAGAATGAGGCCAGAGGGTATTTCACAAGACAGCTCGGTGTCATTCTCCGTGACAGAGTTCACCGTGTCAGCAAGACTATTGCCGTTCTTTCACAGTTCCTCCTCTCTATACACACTGGCGCACAAGCAAAACTCCATCGTGAAAGGAGATAGTCGCCTGGATCTCTAATATGTAGCAAGACATAAAAAAGAAACATCTTAGCAGCAAAGTGCTGTTTTCAACAGAAAAGTTTGTTACGATACCCATTTCCATTTACCGTGATTGTTGCTATATTATTGTTCAAAATGAGAAAAATGAAAGGGACTAAAGGCAATGATGACGAATCGCATATGTTCCTTGTAAATTTCTAATATTATACTGTACTCTTTCTAAAGAATGTAAATACATATTGTATATAAAAGCTTGTAGACAAATTTTCTGTCTATTATTGATTCTAATCTGCTAAATAAATTGGATCGAGTCTTTATGCAAGCTTTGTTTGAGAAGTGCACGTTTCAGTCTACAAACAACGGTAATTATCGTGTCATTCACGTGATGCAATTAATTGGGGGTTTTGTGTTATTTCACTGGAGCAAATGTGGGTGCGGGTGAGTAAATAGATGGCTGGTTAGTGGGTTGATGCAAGTATAGTGGAGTGTGGCATACAATACATTGAGCTGGTTTCGGACTGTGACGGACCGACGGTGCTCCGTATCTCGCGGTTGTTTATACTATCAGTTCCATCCAAACACGCGTTTTCCATTAGCTGAGCCGGAAGATGATCCTCAGTCATAAGTCGACGACAGGATCGGATTTTAACTTTATAACCACGTGATTCACCCACTGGATGAAAAACCACTAGCTACGACGGAACAAATCTAGATGCAAATTGATATTCAGTTTTATTTGTGTTTGATTTAATAAATCATATTGTATAACATTATTGTTTCATTATCTTTTCTAAACGAAAAAGTGGTACGCAATATAATATGGCTGCAGGTGGTGCATTAATGTAAATACAATATAGTATGGGGAGGGTGGTAGGGAAACGATTGCCGGTTTCTGCGGTTAGCAAAGGCAATTATCTTCAGATAATAACATAAGCCAGGTTAAGTAAGAATGACAGCTACGTTACTTACAAGTAAGACTGATATTGCTTCTCTGAATACTGGAAACTAATTAATGTTGTTTAATATGCCTTGCATTTCTCGTAATCGAATGTTCTCGTGCAATTAAATCTACACTATGTAAATCAAATACCATCTAATATACAAGTGTATATAACGTAACATGTATGTATTCCATCAGTGTACGTATCTTGCTCTAGATGGTAATTTTAATTCCATCATGGATCATAGTGCAGTGTAAACATTTCTCTATAAAGCTCCACAGTGCTCTTAAGCTATTTAATTAATAATAAATCTATTGCGTCGGTGGTAGAATGGTGAACTATTAATACTTAGAGTCGGGTACAAGATTGCTGGTCACCGAGATGTAAGCACATTGTGGTTAGACGTGTATCGTGTACCGCTGTAAATACCTACACGACTAACACTAAATCCAGTCTGTACATTAGAAGGTCTAGATGTCCTCATGTTTGTTCGTATTCACTTAAACCGCTTAAGCGATTTGGATTAACATGAAGCAAAACATTGTTACCCTTGGATCGTTGCAAGACAACCCGTGTGTCATCCACGTAATCTTAACGTTGGATTTAAACAAGAGATGTTCATCTGAAATTGTCATTAGCGTTTGTTTACATATAGCAGATTGTCATTAAGATTATCAAATTATATTATTAGAGCTTCATGCATAACAATATTGGTCTGTCATCTGCTATCTTTGATAGAACGTATGAGTATCCATATTTCACTAACATAATATCATTTTTACATGTGACAGTATTTATTGTCTTACTTAGAGAAAAATTCGTGACTCCTAGTTTGATGGCGGCCTTAAAGAAGTAATTTTTATAGTTGAATGAGCCGTTGCCATTTTTTACTTTTAATAACACCACGTTCACGCCCTCATCTTACCGCAACCGGAATTCCATTTGATTTATACTTTCAGGAGCAAATGTGAGAGGGTTTGAGGTATTTTTAATACCATTTAGTTCCGCCTGAGTGTTTGCACAGAAAAATTAGTGGTATGATATATTTCTCTGCAGAATTCCATGCAAATAGCACTTTTACTTTCACCGCAAATATCCCTGGCACATTTATGGAATTTTATTTAACGCTTGTATATAACTTTGATACTCTTATTTCTTGTTTAAAGATTTGTAAATTCAATTAATTTCTTAGAAGTATTCGTCACTAATAAAATAAAATTTCGTTACTTAATGTTATAAAGAAATTAACAAATAATTCTTATTCTTGTTACTGTTTAAAATAAGCTAAACGAAATTCTTCTTATAATAAAATAGATTAATACGGTTCATTTGAATCATCTATGAATAATTTCACTATACTATTTCCGCATTTCTGAATGAATAATCACAAGTGTAAGACGCTAGCTGCACTACTAGCTTCAGGGTGTGTAATATTGTAACTAAATGTGCTGAAATTCTACAGTTCTCACTTCTACGCCGGAAATTAAATTACTCTTTCCTTTAGTCGTCTAATTTTTAAGGTAAATACTGGCAATTTATCACTGGAATTTATCTAACACACAAAAACTTTTCTCAGTTGATTATTTTTTGTCCGCACAAAATCCTGGAACATTCCTTCCCATTTTCCTTTTCGGTCTAATTAGCATATTTCACTTTTATGCACCTCATTTAACATGTATATTCTTACAAGATTAAATTAGAAATAATATATCCCAGCACTGTACATTATAAAATACAAAACAAAGTAAACCACAATCCTTACTAACTGTATGAAATATCTTTAGATTTAATTAGAATCTGTTCTATATGGACAAAAATGTTGTAAATGAAATATATAGGTAAATAGTAAATATGATCTTAGTTTGTTTCTTTTGACATTATAATTCGACATGACTGCTTGCCCTTCCTACTTCATTAATAGAGAACGTTGTAAAAATTAATGATATTTTTATGAAGTAATGAGAAACTATACCATGCGACTTGTTACCGTTTCAGCAATTAACACGTTTGCGAATTAATTACAGTTCCGTTAGTAGAAAGACTGACTAGAACATACATTCATCTATATGTAGAGGGGATGCTATTTTGTACTTGAATGTTTTTTAATCGGTATTTCCATTTCCTGTACCATACACCTACCTGATGAAGTCCACATTGCCAACTAATATTACTACTAGCTGGATATGTGGAAATGAAATTTACAGCACAAGCTTCATAATTGCCTATTCACAATCCAGCAGCACACAAAACACCCCACCCCCACCCCCACCCCCCACTAGCCAAATAATCACAGCGTAAATGGCCATGGACAGTTATCTCAAAATCTGCTCACAAAATTATTCGTTATGAAATCGATTGGTTGATATTTATTCATTTCAAATATGTATGTACTTCTCATTCTACTGGTATTTCCAAAGGGATTATGCCACTAATAATAACAATTATATTAGCAATACTATTTTAGCACTAATAATAATACTAGCATTCATTCTAATGTATCTAAAAGGATTTTAGCTAGTGTTAATTCTTCCTTATGTTATATACAGGTAAAATCTTAGTTTATGTCAATTAATACGCTTACTGTGAACTTTGTAAAACAAACTTCGTTAATTCAATGCACTAATTTGATAATAATAAATGGCCTCTGCCAGTTGCTGTAAAAATTAATTGATTCTCGAAAAAAAATCAGCTATTTTTTCGGGAATAAACTTCCGAGCACTGTCCTCTTTAAAAGAGAATATAAATTCACGTTGGAGTAGAAGAAGTATCGGAGAATCGTAGATGATATCGCATTTCTTATCCATTTAGCTATACTTCCTTCAGTTTCCATTTCCCAGTAAAGTAAAAGTAACGATACTTTCACAACTGGCAACTGTCTGTGTTAGATGACTATTGATGATAATATCGATTGGAATTAAGACCGGTTGTTCTGAAAGTTCAGTCACAGGGTTATATCGCTTTTAATGAAACAAAGGCTAGTGTAACTAACAAACCCAGTATAGTTTGATTATTAAAAGAAGTCTAGTGAAGGTCATTGTTGAACAGTATGAACATAGATTTTAACCACGCCCATTTCGTCCCATTCACTAGCGTCGTTTATGGATTTTTAAATGGGGCACATAATCTAGAACTGTAAAATGTATATTAATATTGTATATTTTAGAAATTTCTAGACATTTTAGGCAAAAAATTGCAAGGCATCACCTTATTTTTTTCTCTACTATCATATACACCTAATTTTATTTAGAGATATTAAACATTTTTCAAATTTTTCTGAAATATGAGAGACATGACGGCAGCAAATATGGATATAATCAGTTACAAAAATGTCGCTACGCGCCTATGTGCCAGCTAATAATGTAGGACATAAGATATCGACGTACGTTATTGCAATAGTATCCAGTACAACGAGCATCATTTTGTTGTGCTTGTCGTAACTTTGTTCGAACAATCTAAAGACCAGCGTGTTATAATCAATTCTTATCGTATATATATATATATATATACGCACGAT
>JAGJTL010000111.1:855153-870336 GCA_022063505.1 Calosoma granatense | reverse complement strand
ATATATATATATGTTAATTCGTATATGATACATATAACCTTAAAGATACTTCTTTTAATAATCCTAGTACGGTACAGGATTACACGTCTGTATGTTTGTATATTGTACATCGTTACTAGGGAACTTTGTTGTAAAACCACACATAGGGTACATATTCCGTCATACCACTACCTACATATATACATGGAGTTACCTTACGTGTATATGTGTTTGCACCATCATTATGCACAGAAAGGAAGATGTGAATAATTAAATTTGTGAATTTGCATGGCCTTGTAGCCCGCATGTGAGAAGCGTGAGGTAAGGATCGTGTTCAAGCATGCCCGGGCGTCTAATTACTTCCGGTGTTAATAGTCCCATGCTTCAAGCAACCCGAGGATACTTCAAACAGACTTCTTTATGGATAAAATCATTCTGGATATAAACGAACTCACCACTATGTTTAGCTATGTAACAACAACAAATATACGCGCACCAACTCTTGCACGCTCGCAGTGAAAAACAGTTACGAACTTCAGTCTTTGTTTAACTTCTGTAAGGAAATTAAGTTGTACCCAGTTACATAACACCTAGAGTTGTAATACTCGTCATTAACACTAAATAAGGTACAACAAAGAGTAGCTACGACCTTAGGGGTGTTTGCAATATGGCCCAGACTTAACCCGTTATGGATAGGTCGCTGTGACTAACGAAACATTAGTTTATCTAAAATCTGTGTATAAACCTCCAACAACCGAATCTATCCACGGATGCTAAATTGAATTTGAATTTGAGTTATGCTCCGAATGAAACATACCATCTTTCCTTTATCATTTTTCACAGTTACCAAATTTTATTAATTTGATTTCTACCATTCGATTTTATTGCATTTTATATTTGATAAGTTAGCATCATGGTGTCATTTAATTGATAAATATCGTTAGTCAACATTTGCATGAACGTTTCATGCTATATTGGTGATGTCACTTAATTAGATTAGTTGGGTATATGAGAATTTACGCGCATCACATTGCAATTGACAATCGAAGATCAAAAGGATAATACTTCCATTGAGAATCTAATAGAGTTTATACGGACATCAGACGTTTCCTTATTAAATTTCCCTGGGATTCCGTTGCAAGCGGCCACAAGTCCGGAACACTTTTTCCAGAATCCTGGGTACGAGACTAGTGTTTATACTGCTACATACAGCTCACAGCCTGGCGCGCGGAGCCTGGGTCGTGACTGAGCAAGTAACACCAGCGACTGCATCGCTTAGAATCGTGAAATCGATTCAGTAAAAGTTTTTTATTTCATCTCACAATTACGGGCGCGCTTTCATGCTCTATAGACGCCTCCTTTAGTAATATCTTTTTAATAAAATAAATGACAGAGATTTTATAATCCACGTTTTACATAAAGTATGCAAGTAAAATTAACTACAAATAAAAACCAGCAAAGATATCTTGAAAAACTACTACAACACCAAGCTTACAAACTTGATGGTTTTTGGAAATAATGTACTACCAACGTGATAGTTTGTAAGATAACGTGGCAAGACCTGAGGCATTTATCTCCGGCTATCTGGATTGCCTTATCCAACCAGACCAATGCATCCACCTTAGTAATGTGATAAATATCACGCACTCATGCAATGTGTCGTCTGTTTGTTGGTTGTTGCTATGCATGTGTCGAGTGAAGTCACCCAGGGCCACCCAGGACTCTACGCACCACACTGCGCATGATCGAGTTCTCTTACATACCCTGTGATACGATCGTTGTTTGAATCTGTTGTATGTGTTTGTAAGAGCGGATGTGTACGTATTCACGTGGATATCACGATATCAGACATATCTGCTATCCAAATGTTGGTGTTGTATTATATTTAACAGAGATATAGGAAAATAGTATACTAAATTACACACCTACCATTTATATATAAACGAAAACGTGCTTAAGAAAGAATACCCGCTTTATGTGCAATGTCCAGAAGAGTGGGTACCGCCGATTTCCCAGTACAGAGAACACAATATTGCACTTTTATAAAATACACGTGACATTATACGTAATAATATATCTGCTTTGAACTGTACACTTTGCCTGATTATACATCACCGCGCCACAAAGGAATGATTTTTATTACTTTTTTCCCGACTTTATGCTATTACAAATGCACAAGAGGAAATTAGTAAGTCCTGAGCGCATTGAAAACATATGATTCAATGCCAGGCAGGCGACAGAGGATTATAGATGAAACTGAGTCATTATCCTTTTTATATTGCGTATATATTAAAAACCACGCAACTAGATTTTTTGCTTTAAAATATTTAAGAGAAAAGTACACATTTAGATGTATAAAATATTCAAGCTAATTACATTGTAACTCGTTCGAACATTACATTTGAAATATTTGTCCATGCTTAATATTTCATTTTCTACTTGTTCAACGTCATTTCGACACACTTCAATGAAATCATGTACCATTTCATACGAATTTGGGCAATTTTTTTATAATAAACTTTTACTTTATCGTGAATATTCATTCCGTGCAATTTACATTTTCTTGTTTGTAGCACTTAAAACCAACAAGAATTTGCATACTTTCTGTTTCTGATTAAACGTTTTCAATTAAAACAGAGAGATGTTCTTGCTACTTTGAGCAGGAGAACCTCCAGCAGTAGAACTTTTTGCGTTTACCAGATATGGCGTATGAGTTGCGATACCGCCTGTACTCTGCAGGAATCTGCAGGCTTGTACTGGTCTGCTGCTGGTCGATAAATGAAATTTCATTTCTTACGCGCTTAATAGACCCGATAAGGACGGTTCTACTTAATTGTCAAAGAGTTTGTGTTGTGGTAAGCTGACACTGCATGTAACTATTCACCAATTTACATATCTGTACAGCAACACTTGTTATGTTATCATGGTCACACTATCTATTCTCACATTTACATCCGATACTAGTGGCTAGTCATGCAACCAACTAGTAAGTAGTAGTATAAAACTAAGGAATTCATTTAGAAAATATTTTCTAGAAGAAATCTTTGTTCTTTGCTATAAGAACTAATTACCAGAAACGAAAAATATACCTTAAATATTTCGCTGCTCTGGTAAGTATTGTCAGAATTAAATCTCAAAAATTAACGGTAGTAAATTTTAATTAACCCCTGATTGAAAATAATGCGATACGCTGTAATTCTAATTACGCTTGCCACTATAACAGCCGAGAGGAGCGAAACAATTTGTTTAAATTATTTCAAACCGAATGGACGGTTATCTTTCAAGTCCGGTCGCCGATTTGAGGCCGATATAACTGTGTAGATCCTGCTGACGCTTTCCAGCTACGGTTTGTGCAGAGGTAGTTACAGGACGGGTATTAGTGTAAGCCATTTCAGGTTGCGTGTGGTGTGAATCGACAATGTGTCTCCCCCTTCACCTTTATATTCTCTACCCTTAGTTTTCTCAACTACCAGGATGCGCTGGAAGGTTTTATATTTGTGATCTTGTACTTATTTTCACGTATCGATTAACTCTGATATCTGTAAATAAAAATACTCTTAAATCTAAATTGAAGTATCCTTTCCGATCATTTTCATGAAATACGTACATCTGGCAAAATAACGGTACAATATTGTGGTCTAGATAGAAGTACATTTTATCTAAAAGTCATTCGTCGCACATACTTGTTAAATATTACGTGTAACAAGTTGAGGAACTACAGTTCAATGATGTTGGAGAAGAGTTGCTCCTTTTCTATGAAAGAAAATTGTTGGAATAGTTCTAGCATGCTACGTGCTCATTATGCAGCATTATGTTAAAATGAATATTTTTACTGGGAGACGTGCCAGAATAATGTGATCGCGATTATAGGTGGTATCCAGGCACCAGCAGAACCTAGATTTCCTATTTCGTGTTCCAAATACGTACCTTCAGACGTGCTGTCATTTCTTTCGGCTCTGTCGTCCCTGATTACTGTGACCTCATGTTCTAGTAGAAAATCACAAATCACTATGTATAATCGGTCAGAGAGTGGGAAGGATAATATTAAAATGGAAAAGCCAAATTCTGCCTCCTTCGTAGTGTCTCTCTATATGATATGGTACACGTCTCCTGAGAAATCATTATCTTCTTATCAACGATCCGGCCTGGCTTATTGCTACATGATACCTAGGGCTGCTGTTGTTACCGTTGCTGTGTGTATCGCAATTTGTTTTCATCACTGTCACGCAATGAACCTAATAAATCACAGTTTACATATAATATAGTTCGGTGCAGGTCTAGGTTTTACCGTCTGTTGATATAAATCAGCACGGTTAGATACATATATTCCCTTTACTATACGATACGCTATTACATGCATCATCTGTTTCATCTAACTTTCAGCTAACTGAGCATCTGCTGTAAATATACCTCTACCTCTCCTTACTATTTATCGATGTCAACTTTTCAAATTCTCTCTGCTCTAATTTCTCTACTTTACATTAATTCTGATAAAACTAAAATTAAGAATCTCGCATTGTTAATTAACTTACAATTCCACGTATAAATGAAAGCCAGCCAGCTGGTTTACTAGTACTTAATTAAGAGACAGAAGTAGAAACCTTTTTCCACTTTCCTAGTTTCAAAAGAATTTTGTTTTATTTCTTTTGTTGTGTTTTATTTGATTGCATTCGTTTCTATGTGTTTGCGTTGCACAGCGTCGCCGAGAAGAGAAGTGTAGTAGACGATGTTTATAACGAAACATGAAACAATTACTAGTGTTGTCGTTGTATGGTGCTGTAGTATGACTGTATACTGACAGGTAAATACCTTGTCTGTCCGTTGTGTTGTCGGTGTTTGTTGCTATTGATAAACAAACACACACTGTGTCTCTCTCTCTCTGATGATGATGATGATGATGATGATGTGTTGATGATTTGTGTCGGTTGCTGGTGTGTCGTTGATTCCCTTGCAGCGCGGACGGTAACTTCGAGGTGACGCTCGCGACCAAAGCCACCATCTACCATCAGGGCCTGGTCGAATGGAAACCGCCAGCCATTTACAAGTCATCATGCGAGATTGACGTTGAGTATTTTCCATTTGACGAACAAACCTGCGTACTGAAATTCGGTAGTTGGACCTATGATGGGTTCAAGGTAAGAGCATGATAGTGTGTAACTTGTGTGTGCACTCTGAGAGAGCTGAACAGAAGCCTGCCCGTCATTTCTCATTGCAATACCATTCTACCCTCCTCCCCCCCCCACACACACACATAGCCTCACGCATAGGCTTGTTTGAACCGGTATGCGTGCCACGGACGATTTAGCAGCTGAGCCGGGCTGGTTTCACGTTCCATGAGCCGGATGATATGTATACGTATATGCGTGGCTTGATGTGGTGTGTTGCGTTGCAATGAGAACTGATGGGACGGAGGGGTTTCCGTGTGTGACGTCTCTGCTACTTCTATCAACATGCTGCTGTTGTTGCTGACCACTGTTGATGCTGCTGGCGCTGCCTGCTGCTGCTGCTGCTTCCAGAGATAATGCTGATGACGGTGGTATTACGTGATATGTATTGTTAGGACTGCAGACTCTACTACCGACGACACCACATACCCATGCACTTATCTGTGTCCGTGGGTTTTTGTTATGTGTCTGTGTTATTTGCAGCGCCGATGGTAACTACGAGGTCACACTGATGACCAAGGCGACGGTGTACTACAATGGCCTAGTGGTATGGCAACCTCCGGCAGTGTATAAGTCGTCGTGTGCAATTGATGTAGAGTTCTTTCCGTACGACGTCCAAACCTGTGTTTTGAAGTTAGGAAGTTGGACATATGACGGGTTTAAGGTGATCGATCGGTCGATCGGCCAATACGTATACATATGTTGTTGGTTTGTTTGTTTAGAGGATTGCCGTGCGCTCCCTGTACATAACGACTGTTCACACTTGGGAAAGGTATAAAATTGTTGTATAATCAATGGAACAGACACTTCTGCTAAAACAGTTTTTACACTCGTTATACACAAATCAACTCTCTACTACTACGTCATACGTATATACCTATATTGTAGCAAGTAGTACACGCGGTTACTTGTCAGTCACACATAGTATACCAGGCCTCCCTAAACATACACATGCAAAACTCAGCCACTTCACACGGCAAATCGATAGTGTAACTGTGTCATCAGTGCTTAGAGATGCTCTGTCCTGTTGACCCGCGTGCACTACTACACCGACTCTCCCGCGGGACACACTATTTTCTCGTCAACTCGTTCATTTTCATCGTTTTGTTTTTTACTCTTTTACTTACTCTTCACTATTGTTCTTTGTTGATGTATCGTTTTCCACATTTATAGTTCTACACACGTAGAAAGTATGCATGAAACAGTTCATTTCCGCTTATGCGTCTGATCTGCATGGTACGTTTCACACACTCCTACAACATAATACAATACGATAATTTCTGTCAATTATTTCAGTGCTCGCACTGTGGTCGGTACACGTTCATCTGTTAGATATGTATATGATTCACTTAAGTTTCTGCTTGTATTTTGCTGCTGACTCGCCAGGTAAATAATTCAGGGTACTTAATGTTTAAGGATAACTCCATTACTTTAGTAATAGTTCTGCGTTTTAGATAACAATAGCTACTATCAGTTGTCTGTTAGAAAATGACCGGCTAAACGATACAATAAGTTTACATTGGCGTTGTATTGCGACGTTAAGTTGGAGACGACTTCCTCGTCCGCTTTCCGGGTTAATAATGCAACGGTATAATGAAATTACCGGAAGTGAAACGAAGCGAACGAGCGGGCGCGCACCTTCTCTTATTTGAGAGTTAGCACACTGTTTCCGGTACAGGCCCGTTGTTGCCGTTGGTTGCTGCGCCCTTTGTTCTGAACATACAACGATAGAAGAGAAGAGACGAGACATGCAGCACTGACACAGCACAGAGTAGTGTAGAGTAGAGTAGCGTCTGTGTGAACGACTCCCCAAGCGCATTGGCCACGGGGGCCGAAGACATTCGTAAATCCGCTTTGTCCTTATCCTCCGCTGGGACGAGTTGCTTCCAGCACAGATTAAAACCGATGTCATTACTATGCGAACTGTTGGTTGTCAGGACAGCGGCACTAAGTGTCTACCATTTAACCCACACTGTGTCCGTTCACGCGCTCCATAATCCATTGAAACAAATGCGCGCGTGCGCATTCTAATCACACACGAATGCAGACGAGCAACGTTTGATAATGGTAATGATCAAATGCATAACGTTCATACATGAATACATTTACTCCTAACTATCTGGAAGTCGTACAAAATGCTTGTATTTAAATATTATGCTATTTTTCTGATCAGAATTTGTTTCAAAAAGTATCATAGATATGACAGTCAGTTCTACTGTTTGATCAGATTACTTATCCTTGATGAAGCGAGGGGTATATCAACTAATCATAATTGCTACACGCTGTTACCAAATTGTGCTTCAGTGTTGCAACAAACCCTCACGTAGACTAATTAATAGCATGGCTATCGACGACTATTGAATATAATCGTTATAAAACCAATTATAATTGATACGTATTGATGAGCAACATATGCTAATCATCATGAACCCAAACAGTTATCTGTTCAATATTTGTCGAGAGTTCAGCAATATGAACAACAATACAAAGTTATCTATTCAAAAATATAAACTACTACTAGCATGTATACATTTTCTCAAATTTATATTTGCTTGTCCCAAGGATGAATATAATTATTTCACGAAATTCTTTCCAAACTTTCAAAGGAAAATGTAAGAACAAGTAAAATAAATGAAGCCAATCGTGTCTGTGAACATATCTTCTAAAAGTCTATATTAACCGTCTTTATATAGAAAGTAAATTCTTGGCAGACTATTTGCTAAGAATAACTTGTTTGTAAAAGTGTATTCATCGAAGAGGGACCATGAAATAACAAATTCATATTCCCTTTTGCTTAATATACATGAATGTTACATGAAAGACCGTTGATATCTACTTTTTTTTGTTAAATAGATTTTAATAATTTTTACATGTTCCGACAGTATAATACATATTCCATTTGTACTAATCTATAATCAATACTATGGCATTATAGCGTATATCCATTATCCTATCATAACGTATATTTGTACATCTGTGATAATATAATATTCTAAAAAGCTTGTTGAAACACGTCCGCTATTTTGCTGGATATATTGAATGGTCGGGATATATGGTGGATACATGTCTATTAGGGGATCAGTTTCAAAAGGAAATAACAGTTGACACGTGGGCTCCTCTCGACAATTCATAACACTCTACAAATAAAACATTTCTGACAGTCTCTTCAGATTCGAGTGCTTTCGCTGGATATTTCATTGCATCGTTTTCTTATCATTCATTCCTCTACAACGAATTCCAACCTTAACTTTATATAGCAATAATTTATATAAGTACACCGTCAGTTCGCACAGTAGTATTTTTCATTATCTGAAAATATAACAAGTTATAATATAATAAATCTCTTTATTTTAGCAAATTTGCTATTTACATCATATGTACATTTTTGAAAAACTTAAATGCTATATCACTACAATTTTGTAAAGTGATGACAGTTGCAGTTTGCCGACCGACCTTGCTGACATTACAGACTTCGTTCAGTCAATCACCTTGCAATGTCATCACATTACAAAGCATGTGCTTGTAAGTTATACAGTGCTAACTTTAATTTCTTTTTGAATGCTTTGGCATTTCTTGCATTTTTTATTTCCTCGTCCAGGTCATTGAACATTGCCATACCTTTATCAAATATTGTATTTCTAGCAAATTCTGAATGTTTTCTGCTTATATAAATATTTTCCCTATTTCTAGTGAAATGTGAATGTACGTTCCTGTTCTTAATAATTTTATTACTTAGGTAATTCCGGGGTCAAGTCATTCAAGATTTTATAAATAAGCGTCACTGTGTTGAGGATAGTGAAATCGTTAATGGACAGCCAGTTCAAAGCTGTTAACTTGTTTTCAATTTTACTATATCTATTAGTTTTTAAAATTACCCGCATTGCTCTATTTTGCATTTTTTTGTAATTTATCCATACATTCATTATTCACCAGAAATAAAATTGTATTACAATACGTGAAATGTGGCAAAACTATTGTAATATAAATTAAAATTTTAGTCTCAATACTTAAATGCTCACTAATCCTACACTTAAAAGTTATTTTCTTAGCAATTTTCTTAACAATGTAATGTACATTATTCTTAAATGTTAATTTAGAGTCTATAACAATTCCCAAATATTTGATTTCTTCAACATATTCTATTCTATAATTTCCTATTCTAACACATAATGAGTCTAATTGAATTTTATTATTCATACCCTGCTTACCTATAATCATACATTTTGTCTTATCATAGTTTAGTTTTAATTTATTTGCATCTAGCCAGTTATCTATTATTTTTAGATCCGAGTTCAATGTTTCAATAAGTAATGTATGATCCTTATTTTCATAGTAAATCAAGGTATCGTCTGCAAATAATTGAACACTGCAGTTATGCAATATATTTGGTAACTCATTTATATACATAACGAAAAGTATTGGGCCCAGCACACTACCTTGAGGAACACCTACATTACAATCTAACATTGATGATATACCACCAAATTTTGTTTTTTGTTTTCTATTTAATAAATAATTGGTAAACCATTTCAATACAACTCCCTTAATATCGTATCTCTTTAATTTTTCTAACAATTTGTCCCTGTCTATAGTTTCAAATGCTCTTTCTAAATCTAAAAATACTGCTATCAGCGTTTGATTATTATCGATCAACTCTTTCCAGTTCGTAATTACAGATTGTATTGCTGTTTCACAACTTAGTTTTTCTCTGAATCCAGATTGTTCTTTAGCAAATAATTTATTTATATTTAAATAGTCCACCAATTGATTTTTAACTACTATTTCAATTATTTTCTCCACTGCTGGTAACATATTTATTGGTCGATACTCACTGGCTTCGTTGGTTCCGATAATTTTCGGAACAGGAGAAACTGTAGATACTTTTAATTTATCGGGTATTGTACCCTTCTCTAATGACGTTTTAATTAAGTTCAATAACGGGTAACCTACTATATCGAAAGTATTTCGTAAGAGACACCAATTTATCTCATTTACACAAGCTTTTTTTCCATTTTGACTAAATACTATGTTACGAAATTCTCTTAATGATATGTGTTCAAAGGTTCTAAAACTTATTTCACTGCAATTGATTATTTCAGATTCACAATTTGCGTTCGGAATTGTGGCAACAATTTCCTCAATGCTTGTTATAAAATACTCATTAAATTTTCTTGCTATCACAGATTCCTCCTGTTCGGAAATATCGCCAAATGATATTTCAGCCGAGTTGTTTGTAGTCTGCTGATATGACCTGTTTTAATGTTTTCCACATTTTTACCGCATTTCCTCTACAATCGTCTATAGCTACTTTAAAGTATTTACGCTTAGTTTTCCGGAAAAGAGCAACATATTTATTTCTGCATTATTTATGACTCTGCCAGTTTTGGGTGCTTTTTGTTACAGAGAATATTTTGTACGAATTGTCTCTCTCTTTCCTAGCTTCAACTAAATTTGCATTGAAATACCGTGAATTTGTACGATGTTTAGCTATTTTTCGTGTCATTGGAGAAACTACATTTAAAGTGCTAATTATGTTATATTCAAATTTATCATATAATACGTTAATATCACTACTACTGTACAACCAATCTTTACCAATTAGATTTTTTTGCAATTTAGAAAAATTTATGTTCCTTTTTACCTGACAAGTATTTCCCTTTACAATATCATCACTTAATTGTATTGAAATTATATTATAATCCGATAATTTTGGTGTTCATAGTATACTTACTTTTAGATAATAGTCATTGCTTAGTACTAAGTCTATTAGTGTGCTCGATTTTTCAGTTACACGCGTATCTTCGTTTACTAATTGTTTCATACCAGCTTCGTTAACAATACGTTTAAGTATTTTAGTATAAGTACCCTGATCATTCCAGTTTATATTGAAATCTCCCACTATAATTAATTTGTTATTTAGTTCACAGTGTTCATTGCACCATTCTTGGAGGTATTTTAAGAACTCTGCCACCGATGAATTAGGCGACCTGTACAACACAGTCAAAGAAACTGTTTCGTATCTTAACTTAATTTTTAAAGTTAACAACCACAGTTCATAATCACTTGCATGGACTTCACTTATTTCAAACCTCACATTATTATTTATAAACACTAAAACACCACCTGTATACCTAGAATTAGAGTCACATCGTACATGCTTGAAGTTCCGTATTTCTACTTCTTTGTCTTCCACCTCGCTCGTTACTTTTGTTTCAGTTAAACACACTATTATGGGATCAACAGACTATATTACATTTTCAATGTCTTCCTTGTGCGCCAAAAAAACTTTGAATATTAACGCACAATAGATTTCTTGTTTCACTACTAGTCACACACGTATCTAATGGCTATATGTAATTAACTTGTCTCTTATATGCTTCAACTCTTCTTTTATAAATCACACAATCTTCACTTAATTTCAATTTTTCGTTTGAAACTGTACAATTTATACACTGTGCTGCTATGCTTTCACATTCTGTTAGTGTGTGATTCTTTGCGCATTTAGTACATGTTTTCCTGTTCTTGCACTCACTTGCCTTATGCTTGTATCCGGAGCAATTATAACATTTATAAATGTTAATTAACTCTTTCACACCACAGCTGTTCCATCCGATATTAATTTTTCCTTCTTCCATTATCTTGTTGTATGTCTTCGGTGTAACTTCCGTCACTGCTATATTGAATCGCTTAAGTTTTGGACTTATAATATTCAATACCAGAATGTCCAAGTCTTTTAATTTTTCATTTTGGTATTTAATTTTTAACAATACTTACTTTAGTTTCTTCTCTATCTATTCCTAGAATTTTTAATTTTGGTTTCTTTAACTTTGCAACTGTTACTTCATATTTGTTTCTAAATTCTTTCTCAACCGAATTTTTTATACTCTCCGAGAATATGTCATCGGAACAACCCACTGCTATACCTCCGGTTATTCCTGCTTTTATTTCGGCAGAGTTGATCTTTTTCTTAATTTCTTTCCTAGTTTCATCTGAATTTTGGTCCTGCGTTTTAGGTTTAATTATCAAACTTTTATTTTTCTTCAGCACTTCTGCATAACCTGGTTTGACCCTATTCTCATTTTTTATTTCTTCTTTCATTTCTTTATGTCTCCGTGTTAATTCCTGAACTTGTTGCTGAATAGTCGTCAACTGGTTTTGATAACTACTCAGCATCTTACTTTGCCTTCTATTCTCATTTTGGGTGTCAGCCAAAAAAATTTGTAGCTTGAATGCCATTAATTCATTGCAATTGTTACAGAACCACGAAACATTTTTAATACTGTTTATCACTTTAACTTCTTCCTCACGCAATGTGACACACGTTGTGTGAAAGTTAGAAGATAATTAATTTCATGTTCATGTCTCATACATCTCATAATTATAATAAAATCTTTTAATATTGATATAACGAACACATTAAACTAAATCGAAAATATGCATTAAAATTAATAACTCAACGATATACAGTGTTTCTTCTTTTAATTTATTTTTTGTAGACCGGAACTAGATTTTTAATGAACATTTTTGCATGAACTTTATACGCTATTAGAATGAAAAGCTCCAACATTTTAATATTACACCGGATTTTTTACCTGCATATTACAAAAATTAAAATCAGAAAAATATCTATGAACACTGTCTAATTAAACTAGAAAATTTTGATGTTAGCATTTGCAGATGAACTTATCTGAAAATGTAAATAAAATCTTCATCGATACAAGTACGAAATAAGATATTTACTTCAGTTTCTGTAAAGTAATGAATTGTATAGATTTTCATGTTTCCGGAGCTGTATTTCTTTCAACATCACAGACAACAGTAACAGTCGTATCTCAACAAACACAAATAAATAATGAAATTCATTTTAGAAAGAATACTTATAGCCAGTAAATCAATATTACACTCCTGTCGTACAACACGACAGAAATGAGATATCAAAATTGAGTTGATCGATGATTACTTATCTTCTCCAATGAAATATGGTGCTTCTTTTCAATTTCTTACAGTCATTACTCTTCTTTCTTGGCGTTCGTTAATATGGAAAGAATACGCCATTTATCTTCTCTTGAAATATTCGGAATCAAATCGAAGAATATTCATATATCATTTTGTAATACATACATATGCAAATAAATCTAACATTGTAATGTTAACAATACAAAACAAGAGCTACACAGGCATGACCTAACTTTTCGGAGAATCTTCTTTGTTCATTATTTGAAGTTATGAACATTTGGTAGTAGTATAGACGTAGGAGCTCATCGGGGCCTTTCAGCTGGGATGTCAAGATTTTCATCCCATTTGGTGGACTTCTAAGAGATTTGTGTAGAAAATTAATAATGCCGTAAGAATGTCATTGCCTTTGCTGTTTACTAACGATGCTGTTGAATTTATTTGTTATACATAATGATAATAATTTAAATAGGAGTACATCGTGGTGGCAAGAGTATTTTACAAGCAGCAGACACAGCGGATTGGTCGCAATTGATATAATTACTTTCACAAACGGTTGCGGCACGTGGTTTCTCTTCTCATTGTCAAGAATGACTGGAATTTAATTAAATTGTGTTTTCTACACAAATCATATTTAAATATAATTAAATATCTCAAATACTTACTCTGACTTAAAGCAATACACTATTATATAGATGGAACAAGAAACGTGTTTAACCACTTTTCAAAAATATATATCCACCTTCATAACTAACTGCTAATCTGAAGTTACACAACATTGTTCTATAAAATACATGCAAGAATGTTCTTTATATTGCTTATAACTATAACGAAAAATGAAAGGAATTTTTAACAGATTAACTGTATCTTATATATCACCAGACTTCCATGCGCAGCGTATATAGCGTTACTATCACAATATCAATATTACAATCTATTCATATATTCCGTTTACTTGTTATTCTATTTTCATCGTTTACTTGTACTTCTTTCTTGTCATACAAAGTAAAGGTTTAAAGATTATCTTATGTGAATATATTTCAAACAACGCTTAAACAAATACAACAGTCATACTGTTTCACAACATAATATAGAATTCATTTCATAGTTCACTTTTGAAATATATTAAAATTCACATTTTAAAATAATATAAAATATGTTCGTGCTGGTGGTTTTTAACAATTTGTATGAAAACGTTCCAACGAGCTCTGGGCTAATTGTATAAATGAAATTTCATACATACAACTCAGGTGCAAGCAGTAATTGTAGCTATAGAGCAGGCAGTAGAACAGCTCTATACCCCTGTAATTCCATTTTCAAGCCGGAAATAACGACTCACATTTAAGCTGCATCTTGTGACGCGTTTAAATTAAAACAACGGCCTGTGCAAAGGTTACGTTTCGTGGTAAAAATAAACAAAACAAATGTACATGTCCAACATGACATAAATGAAAATAATTAATTTTACAGAACAGAATGTTTCAACACTTATTCTCACCGTGCAAAATACAGTACTTTTTTACCGCTCTATGTATAAATTTGTATTTTTAAAAACACGAAATAAAATGTAATGCAAAAAACTGAAGAATAAAATGTCTGCAAAGTTCTGAGCGATAAACCTATGAAAGCGAAGAGAGAAGAATTTAAGCCATAGGGAACCGATTAACTGAGCGATAAATGAATCTAAAATGAATACAATTTACAGCGTCAAATCGTATACATTATTTATTGCTTTATCAATTGAAATTCTAGGCTACTAAATTAAAATACTTAATATTGGATCGAAATATTTATGCATTTTTATCCCAATCACAACGAGAACTTTCGTTGTAATCAAATCACATTAATTATAAACAATTACATTGATCATGGAAAAATTGTTTAATATTATATTTTTATATTCATTTTTATAAACATCTTTTGGCCTGGAAAAACTTAATATAATGGTCTTTGTACGTAGCAATTTTACCTTTTGTAGTAAATGCCTCATAACGCTCGATATTGCGCTTTTACTATTTTTGTTGCTTATATTGAATTGTGAAGCAGCCGATAACAGCTTTGAAAATTGTATAACATACATACATAC
>JAGJTL010000111.1:817024-831096 GCA_022063505.1 Calosoma granatense | reverse complement strand
ATATATATATATATATTTACGCCCGCTTATTACGCCCGCTAATCATTAGCTATTTCTACATAAAAATTACAATATAAGATGAAAACAAACAATACTATTTGTTAACAATATTTCCGAAATGAAAATGACAGTTATATTACACTTGCCTGTTATTTGCTGTTTTCACCTTGGATACGAAATATAAAGTCCTTGCCAACGCATATGTCATAATTATTTTGAACTGTCATAGGTAATTTATTTTTGATAAAAATAATTGGAAAGTGTAATATAAAGTCTTGTAAGCAAAAAAATTATTTTTCGCGCCCCTACAAAAAATAATTCGTAGATAAGGTATTATTTTTCGTAAGTTAAAAATAAAGTTTTGTAGGAGTTAAAAATAAATTTTGTAGATGGTAAAAATTATTTGTATGAGGTAAGAATATATTTTTGTAGCTTGCAAAAAAAAATTATGATCAACAAAATATATTTATGGGTGCGGAATTCTAACATAGATAAGTTCTTTTTGTTGTGGAAGTAGTAAAATTTTTGTGGGTGAGAAAATATTTTATGTAGGTTAAAATTTAATTTTGTTCCAAACGGCGCCTCATAATTTTCTTTTCATTGTACTAGAGAAATTTAACCTAATTCTATGTAAATGCAACTGAATTGAATTACAAATTCACTAGTACATCTACAAAACTAGTATATAGAAAAAGTTACGCTCATTTGTTTATAATATTAGTTCAAAGTTCAATAATGAAGCGGTAGCAATTATGATAAAGTTACAGTTCGCAATAACTATTTAATTGTCACGTTAAGTTTAATAGTAACTCCTTCTGAACAACTTATGCTACATAAGTTGTTGGAAGAAACAATACGACTGACGAACGCCAAGTCTAATAAAACTTTATTAATTGTTTATTTCTGACAGTGAAGATTCTGTTCATAATAATAATTACATACGTATTGGAAATTCCAATGTATTTATTCACATTACCATTACATCTATAATTATTCTGAATTTGATTTCTATTTGAAATTTAAACGAAATATATTATTGGACCAAACCTTTTTTATATACGTATACTTTAAAAAATGCAATATTCTATCTTGTTTTATTAACTGTAATCGTGTAAATAAAAACATGAAATCAATATATCCTGCTAAATTGGTCCAATTCCATTTGCAATAAAAACAATTAATTTTAACAGAGTGCATATTGAAAAACACTACTACAATATGTGAGAGATATGTGAAAAAGCTTTGAAACATATTTTTATATGTTTTAACATATGTATTTGTATATGTATAATAGAAGTATATTATCTCGGTAAACATTTTTAAAAACTGCACACATATTCATTTTGTTATATTGAAAATAACGATACATATAAGCATATTACACGTCATGCTATCATTAATAATGAGCAGTTGTACGAGTACCATTCATAGATGTTGATGATGATGCAGTGCGACCTCGTTAATTCGGATACTCAGTAGTTCGGATTCTTCGGTAATTTCGATTGCATTGTGTCTTTTATAATCCGGATTTGACAGTACTCGTTAATCCGGACCTGCGTTTTTTTATCAAATTCTAGGCGTGTACTTCATACAAATTATAAAGGAAAACTGAAACCGATCGTGAGGGAGTTTCTTTAACTTCAGGATGTAGAATAAAGAAAGTATCGGCTACCGGCTTAGTTGCGTAGTTATTTTTTGTTACTTATTCGCCATTTAGTCACATAGATACATACTGTGTTCAACCGCACGTTGTTTTAAGTGCTACATATCAACATTTTTATACATACACAAATTAAAATGCATAAGAATATATAATGAATATAAAATATAATAAATTCAAATGCATAAAGTGGGCGGAAGAAAATGTCACTACATGATGTTATTCTACTTAAAAATTTAAAGAAAGATTAAAAGAAACGGCTTTTATAGTGAAACAGAAAAAGGTCAAGCAAACAAAAATTACAAATTCACAAAATAATATAAAATTTAATAAGTATGCATTGTATATTACATAATTTTTTGATTATATATTATGTTATATTTGTTTTGTATTACATATTTTACTTTCCAATAAAAAACTGACCCGCTTCAGTAATCCGAATTATTTACTAATCTGGATCACCGCGGTTTTAATTAATCCGGATCATCGAGGTGGTACTGTATTAACATATTTTTATATGACGCTTCGGTCGTTTCGTGTTGGCCCGGTTTACATGAAATTTAAACAAATGATATAAAGTATATTTTTTACATTGTAAAATATTCCGGCTCGTAAAACCAAAGAAATAACTATGGCAACATGGTTATATAAACAATCGGGGGTTCGATCCCCGCCTAGAACATTGCCATACATGTGGTTCGCATTCCACAAAAAACTGTAGGTGCCGTCTTGGTGTTAGCTGGCAACTCCGCTGATGGACGTTTTTGCTTAGTAAAATTCAAATATTTATTATGATAAATAATTACTGAGTAAATTAGAAGTAGTCTATGCAAATTAAGTATTTTCCATAATAATAATAATACTTTATTATTAGCTCAATGGCCAACAAAGAAAAAATAATACATAATATCACAATTAGACTTATATAACATTACTTACATAAAAGTATATTTTTACATTTACTTATAAATCGTTTTAAATTATTACATTCTTTAATTTCATCTGGTAACTTACTATATAGACTTAAACCCCTGTCAAATATAGTATTTTTTGTTATTGTTTTATTCCGTTTATCTATACAAAAATTATTCTTTCCCCTTGTATCGTACTCGTGTACATCCTTATTTTGTTTAATTCTGTTTTTTTAAATATGCAGGTAACAAATTATGCAAAATTTTATATACAAATATTAAATATATTATTAATTACTTTGTTTTAAATCACAATATTTATTTTAAATAGCTACATGTTTCGACACATTGTGTCATCTTCAGGCTAGATATTTGCAAATATCTATATAATTGTGATTGAAAACAAAGTAATTAGTAATATATTTAATATTTTAACATGCGCTCAACACTTTCATATTTATTGCATTTTAATATTATCCCTAATGCTCTATTTTGTAGTACTTGGATTTTTTTAATGTCTGTGGCCCTCATCATATACATTATTGTTGCACAATAGTTAAAATGTGGAAATATTAACGTGTTATAAACTGTAAATCTTGTAAAAAGGATAAGTTGTATCTCTATGATATTCTGTCCATAAATCCAATTTTTTTCGCTACTTTTTTCATGAAATAATTTGCATGCCCTTCAAATTTTAGTTGATTGTCCAATATTATCCCCAAGTATTTATATTTACTAACTAATTCCAGAGTACAAGCATTAATTTTAACAGCCAATCTCCTGCTGTCATTTACTTTTCTCGTATGTCTCCTACTTTGGCAGAAGAACATATGTTTACATTTATCAATATTTAATTTAAATCTATTTGCCTCAAAGTATTTAGTTAATTTTTTTAAATCAGCATTCAGTGTCTCTACTACTTCTGCACAACTTTCCCCTGTTACATAAATTAATGTGTCGTCAGCAAAAAGCTGAATCTCACATTTTTTCATCAACTATATCATTTATATATAGTATGAACAATATTGGTCCAAGCACACCGCCTTGTGGCACTCCTAATTTATTTTCTAAACATTCGATGACACATTCGCCCCATTTAACTTTTTGCATTCTCTCTGTCAAGTAACTGCTGAACCACTGTAACGCCAATCCATTTATTCCATAATTATTGGGTTTGTTTAATTAACAGAGATCTATCTATCGTCTCAAATTCTCTTTTTAAATCAGAAACACCACGCCAACGAACTCATCTCTATCCAAATGTAAGTTTCTATTCATTTAACACATATTGCAAAACCGAATATCCGTTTCTCAATCCTGATTGACATTCACTTAATATTTGATTTTCTTCCAAGTGTTTCATTAATTGTTTATATACCACGGCTTCAAGAATTTTTTGACAGCTAGGCAGCATATTCACAGGTCTACATTCACTACTATTCCTTGTATTTTCTATTTTGGGCATCGGTACAATACAAAGGTTTTTAGCAATTTTAGAACTTCCCCTTTTTCTAATGATAAATTAATCCAGTTTAGTAATGGATATCCAGTAACGTCAAACGTATCCTTCAGAAACTTTATATTTATTTCATCTGTACTAGATTTATTCTTGAAACTAAAAACACAACTACGTAACTTATGAAGTTTAATTAAAGTGAAATTCTCCAGTACTGAACAACAATTATAATTCTGTCCATTTGTTTGTTGTTTTTGCAGCATTCTTATACTTTATTGAATTACTAATATCCTCAATACTTTTTATATAAATGTATTAAACTTATCTGCTATGGCCTCACTATCCTTTAATGTTACATCTTCAAACACTATTTCACTTTGCTAATTTTTTTTATCCAAACATAATATTTCTTTGAGCGTTTTCCACATATGCTTAGCATCCTATTTATTTTGATCAATTTTCTTTTCATAGCAATCTTTTTTAATTTCTCTTATTTGGTACTTAATATTATTCCTACTTATTCTGAATTTTTCCCAATCATCTTTAGAGTTAGTACTTTCCTTATTGCACTATTAAACCACGGTTCACCACTGTGTTTACATGTACACGTACTTTCAATAGTAGCGTCTTTCACTGCTTTGACAATATTGAAGTAAAATATTTCAAAAATATTACTAACATTCACCTGTTCATAGTTCCAATTGCATTCAACTAATAGTTCTTTAACATTATCTAAATTTATCTTTTTATAAAATTTTTTCATATAAATATATATTAGTGTTAATAACATTAGGTAAGTAAATTTTAATAACACTGTGATCTGTTATTTTAGGTTGAATTAGCACTGTACAATTTAACTTGAATATATTAGTAATCACTAAATTAATAGTGGTCTTTGATACATCACCCTCGTATAATCAGTTGCTTGCAACCGTGTACATAAATAATTTCTTTTAATTTTTTTTTGTAAATAAATATTATTTTGGTCACCGGAAAAGTTAATATTAAAATCTCCTAGTATAATCCATTCTCTAGTTTTATCATTTTCCAACTCCTCTAAACAGTCATTTAGAAAATTAAGGAACTCATTTTTATAACCTTTTGGAGAATGATACAACACAGCAATCAGAACTTCCCTGCTATTCACACATATTTCTGTTATTAAGCACCAATAGTTTAACATTACCGAATATTTTTGCACTCTTAGCACATGAAGTGGAGTATATAATACGGACCATGGGCACAACTATGCATTCGATGTGCCAACAACTTGTATGAAAACTGTATTCCCACTCAAGTTTACATTAAGGCCCCGGGATCACCTGTCTCATTTGTTTCTGGCACGTTAGATGTCACTGTTGTCGCCGGTGTCCCTTAGAAAACTTGCTTCGCTGACTGTGCTTATAATTTACAACACCCCATCAAAGAGTAATAACTAGGAAAATAAATTTTTTTTCTAAATTATGGGTATGAATTCGTGTGCTGTAGTGGATTGAATAGTAAGCGTTTCTGTTTGCTAAAGCGAGTCGTAACTTTTGAGCTGGCTTCATTTTACATCGTAGTTTTAAAAAATATGTTTAAAGGCAAAATCAGCAATCCTTTCCGTTTTATTTTTTATTTCAGTTTTATTTATTTTTTTTATTTAATTACATAATTTTAATTTACAAATAATTTTTTTATTTGTATATTCCTCGACTTCATATTTTTATAGTTTACATATGTATATCCTAATAAATATTGCTCCACGATGTTCCATTTGTGAAATAATACTGTGGAAATAATTATATGTATACGTATAATAATAAATATTGCAATTTCTTTCGAAGTTACACTTAAGGAATTTACAAATTCGATTTACGTAAAACTCAAGTTACGAAAAATTTTAGGGAATATGTTATTTACTTAACTCAGGGGATAACTGTATATATTTTGAACCGTACGTATAATAAAATAATTATATTTTCGATTTGAAACATAATTATTTTTTTGCAGAATACGAAAGTATATTAGGTATTAAAATTTCTCAGTTTACAATGATGGTTTTTGTTCTAGAAAATATAAAATTCATTCAAAATACATAACATATTTAAACTTTTAACGGCATTGAAATCTTAGTTCACTCAAAATATACACTTCGGGCAGCCTTACTGCATGTCCGGAATTGGTTGGGACAGTTTGAGCAGTGGTGACATTAAATGCCGTTAAATGTACTCGAATAGTGAAGTTCTGGCTGACACCCTGGACCCACTAACCATTTGCTAACTCTTCATGAAACAGTTACACGACAAAATTCCAGATAATATTCCTTTATAGATCCTGGTTCTTATCACTCCCGGAAGGATGAAAAGAACGTGTTAATTTTTACCGAATGCAGTTTTTAATTTCCTCATTTGATGTCACATTGTGATAAATTGAACGTAAATTTACACGCTCAATTTGTCAGTGACATTTTAAATAAATTCATTTGCATCACCTACACACGGTGCAAAAATACCAACTGGCCATGTTTAAAGAATTCCTATTTGCATATTAGGGATTTACATTCGTTCATACTAGTGAGTACAGTCTACTGCAAAAGTATACTAGAAAAAGTAATTGTTGGAAAGTTTCCATCATTGAACTGAATGTATGTAGTTTTTCTTTATATGTACATTTATTGAAATGTTAAATATTGATCAATCATATCATGTGATGCACTACAGCTTGAAGCGAACTAGTCTTCTACAATTCTCCCCCTCCTACCCTCATTGTCTCAGATGATGATGATGATAATGTGGATTTAATTAGCTCCCAAATATGACCTCGCAGCGACTACAAATTTCAAGTGTTTAATTACCCGTTGAATAACAACGATAATTTAAATAAAAGCTCGACAATAACATGATATGAAATTAATTTAATGAAGTCGCGTACCCCAGTGGATATATTTATTTATCTTTCTTTACGGAATTAAAATTTGTTACATACCTGAATAAAAAATGGTACAGAATTCACTGTAATTGATTAATTTTTAATTAACTGCTTTTATGTTATTACCCATATCAAATTTACATAAAACAATATAAAGTATTAACATGTTACATTAACATTCAATGGAACATAAAGCAAATAAATTTATTTTAATAGACCAAAATAAATACTTAGACCGACCGGAACACTTGTTCTGGTACCCACAGAACTTGCAGAATATAAGTCATAATTTGCAAAACGGAGCACGTAATTTATGAGGACAAATTTACAACTGCAGAACACGCTAAACACGGTTAAGATTGCCGCGGGAGAAATGTTGCCCCGAGCGGGGACCAAGTATCATCGGCAAAAACAGAAACGAAACGACACACCGTTGCACACCGAAGAGAAATACGAAAAGTTTGTTTTTATATATGTGTAAATCAATAAACACACATGCGCGTGAAATATATAAATCATAATACTGAACAGCCTTGATATGTCTAATAAGCAATGCACATGAAAATACTAGCAGCAAGCAAGTGGAAACTAGTACGCGAGTGCCTGTGACAACTGGTATATGATATATGTATATCCTTAGCATGAGAATCTTGAAGAGTATGGAAACTCCTTCAAACACGACCACGATATCTAACAGCTGAGCTTAAATCACTAACACCAGGACCACCTGCGTAGTTCCGGGAACATGACCCAAATATTTGTTACCCAGCTTATGAATCACACTTACCTTCTATTATTTCCACACACAGTATGTAAGACAAAGAACTACGCACATCATATGCGCACACATTTCATTTTAGTAGAGTTTTATTTGTCAGCCGCAGGGGGGACGAAGAATCGTTTGTCGTCGACCAGCTATGAAATTTATTAGTTTAGTTCACATGTATGGAATGTTATGCCAGTTGTTACTCCTCTCTCTCTCTCTCTCTCTCTCTGGTACAAGTCCTTTCATATTGTATGATTCTATTCGTGCCATCGTAGCAACACTACTACGGTCATAGATCTTTACAACTGGCATTTCTACTATTGTGCTTATGCACCCAATGCCTCTATAAACTTTATAGTTACATTCTTACATAGAAGTCTTTGACAATAACAACCTTTAATAATTCCTACTTTCTATTAAATTTCACGCATTTAATCAATATACCACTTTATTTACTCGATCCCTACATTATCCTAATTTTACTCTCTTAAAAAATAACTGCTACAACCTAAAATATTCGTGCGCTACATTAATTAAAAATGTAGTGTCGATTATTAAAAAACGCGTGTAAATAAAAAATTCATCTTCTAAATTTAACAAGAATGATTTCTACATAAGATAAAGGAATAAAAAACGAAATCCTTGTATCTAAAGATTTTGTTTTAATGCTGATCTAGACGTGATTTTCACAAATTTAGAACGAGTTATTATGATACCTATTTTTTTTGCTACATTGCATTCTAAAGTTCACACGTGCAGTATATATCTTAAAATGTGATTTACTGTGAAAGATACGTGCTATGAAATCTGAAGTATTGCTTGTAAAAACGTGTAACAAAACAATGCTGTATTTACCACTTCGCCATAAACAAGCACACATTCATTGAGACGTAAAACGTACAAAAAGATTTTCCTCTGTCCAAATTACCCATTGCACATTGAGAAAAAAGCAACCAGAGAGTAATAAAGAAAATTGCAGTACAGTTGACTGTGATGTAACAATTATTCTATCCATCTGACTTATCTTGAAAGCAAGTGTTGTAATCTTTGACGAAACTTGAAGAGTATCCTGTGCTCAATATTGATACAACATCGTGACAGTACACACAGATGTTTATGTATGCCCATCGCGAAATGTCACCACAATTACGTGACATCGCACTGTCATATGCACAGTTCATTTTGATTCTATGTTCATAGTATTACACATCCGTTTAATTTGGTTCAATTTTACCAAAACACACACTGCATCACTAGAATCGAATAAACCTGAATATACCAGTCTAATTAAACATACATTCCAATCATCATTTTATTGACATGTTTTTATTGGAATAACATACACGCACGTCTACCACAGTACTGATGAAAGTTTTTAATTAAACTGAGAAATACGATATTTTCAGAGTCACAGTATTTCACAAATATTATTTGACGCAAAGCAAAAATGTGTCACGGATGAAAAAAATGAGTTGTTATCGTATTACCAATGTAATTGAAACTGGAGTCCATTTGAAAGAATGTGGAAGCAAAATTATATATATATATATATATATTCTCATTACAAGTAACTATATTTTTGTTACAGTATATGCGTGACTGTAGTAGTTTTAAACGTCCATTTTCGATCACCACAAACACACAAAATGGCGCCGTGGGTGAAAAGAGTCTTCATACATATACTTCCACGGCTTCTAGTTATGAGGAGGCCGCAATATCCATTTGATGCTCACAAGTAAGTACAGTATTATTTCATTGTATCCATCACAATTCATCATATTGTTATTATCTAACTAATAAATTAAATAGCCAAGGTAAATATGATCCAGTTGATTACTGTAATTAAAAGTGCTGAGTGTGTACGTGCTAGTAAATTAATTTATTGATTAATACTTAATTTAACACATCAATGAACAACAAAGGATATCTTCAGAGAAACGTAGAAGTCGAAAGATGTGTTACCTGTTCTTATTGCAAAAGAATTTACTTACTATCAATCCCCAAACATTATCCTTTCAAAATAAAAACCAATGTAAAAATCTCACTAGCAGAGATAATAAAATAAAATGTTTTACTTTAGACATTTCAGACAGAACTCTTAGCCAGTAAACCCTACTGTCGGATTTCAAACTGTCGTGTTGTTACAAAATGGATGTAAATTTAAGAGTCATCATCAAGTCACCTGTTAAATTCATGTAGTAAAACTGTGTTATCAAACGTTGTGATAAGTACATATTGTGTGTAACGTATGGTATTCCACATAGGGGTTTGTGTTGACTCGAATGTAATTCAATTAGATATGTGTCGGGACGAGCATTGATGCGATGTGTCCGAGGTAAGGAGATTCCACCGCCATGTTATTACCCATATCAACCGACTGCCCAAAGCGACGATGAATCATGCAGTCCAAAACGCTATAGCAGCAGAACACCATCGAAAGAAGATCTCTCTCCAAATAGGTATATTTTCCAAACATATACACAGCGAGAAACACACATCGCCAACATTAAAGCTATGATCGTGTTACACAACATTAAAGCTGATAAATTAGTCTACGTACTTTGGTGTGACGATAACATATTACCGAGTAAACCAACTTAATATCTACGCTCAAGATTACTTACTTATTCGTGTTCACGTATGTGAATAGAGTTTAATTTTGCTTACACACCAGGAATCTAATAGTCTGCACATGATATTTAGTTCAAGTTTTAATGAAATGTTCTAAATTTGCAAGTAAATTAAATGTTAAGATTTTTTTCTTCTGAACATCTCCCCCAAAATTTAAATGTATCATTGTATTTTACAAATAGACTTTTGGAAAGTCAAGTAAACTCTTAGCTGTATTTGCAACATAATCAACATTATCTTCCATGTTGAGTTTGAGTTGAAATATGACAAGTAGATGTAAAGAACATAAATTGAACAGTTAGTTAACCGTAAACAATCTTACTGACAGTAACCAGTTATGAGATATCATTTGTACTTACACGGGGAATTGTCACAATCGGGTCATTAATCAACCTTAATTATTACCAAGTTTGGCTGATGGCGGACCATTTGGCGGTAGCTGTCAGATTCACGGTCCAGTGGGAATTCCTCACTCAGAGTCGGAGGATTTGACAATGTCTGCACCCGAGGACCATGACATTAAGAGTCCCGTGTTGCGGAATCCAGCATTTTCACATTCACGGTGTCCGCCAGAGATACACAAGTCATGTTTCTGTGTACGATTCATTGCTGAACATACAAAGATGCTTGAAGACTCGACAAAGGTAGCAATTTTACATGTAGTAAAACCACATTTTAATTTATTCACCCACATAGATATCAACCAACATACATTGTATGTATACATATTCTTATACCGTACTTCACCTTTTCGTTAAACTAATTGCTTAGCCGTTCAAATATTTATTGAATTTTCATCAAATGCCTACACAAATATCCTCCATTATTCATAAGTGTTTTTCTACAACATGGCGCTGTTATGAAAAGCATATGAAGAGAAATGTGAATATTGCTTAATATTGATCATCGTAGCTAAACATGCCAATGCATACACGTTACCAATTTAAACATATCTTGACGATAATTGATGACAGCAGTAAATAATACACAACATTGTAAATGTCTGATTCATTTACAGCATTTACTGATCACTGAATTATGTCTTTACGTGTTCCATACAATAATTTATGAGAACAGTAGCTAAACACGTAACGCTTAAATATAAACCTTGTGATTACAATATCTCTTGTTTCACACATTAGCGTATATTAATATTATATATTTATACAACTTTGTTTCTAAATTCGACAAAAAATACTAGGATCATTAATCCTACATCTAACAGTAAAAATACCAACTCTTATTGTAAACTTTATATTCCGCTATACAATTTTATTTTATAATCTGATATTTGCTGCACGATGTTCCAGTTGCATGCAGTATAGTAATCAACTAGCCTACAGTAATGACTTGTTCATTCGTGTTTCACACACAAGCACACTTGCATACGAGTATAACTACTACGGGTATAAATATTTAACGTGTTCATACTTGCAGCAAAATACACCATATTGATGATGGCTGTATATTTCAACAAGGACAACTAAAAGTTACAGGTTTAAATTCACTCACTTGCACAATCCAGAGACAAATAAGCAAATAAAGTAATAACAGTAGTTTTCAGTTTTCTATACAGTTGTAATACACATTATACCGGTAACGTGTCTCGCGGTACCAATTTGATTATGTTTGAACCAAACTAATATCAAGACTAGTGATGTAATTATATTGCCATGCAATTTACGATAATCAATAGACTATCTACACAGCACCGTGTTGTCTCTGCATGTACGTATCGTGTATGTTCCGTCCGTTAGAATTGTCACCAATGGTAGCTCACTGACCATTGATAAATCAATTGTAGACTATGTGAACATATGTATATTTATAAACATTCTAAACTAGCGTATGTTTTCGATCTGTCACTCATTACTGGGCATTCTTCATTATTCGGTGACACAGTTTCAATACAGTGGCCGTAGAACAAATGACGAATTTCATAAACTGCGACGGACAGCCAGCCAACCAGCGTTTGGAATGCAAATATTAATTAAAAATCTAATCTAATATTTCATTGTACAAGTCTGCTTTTGGCGCTTGTATTTGTTATGATTTCATCATGAAATGCTGTGACGAGTTTACTGTAAACATCAATATAACATAAACCAGAATCTAAATTAGAATGTTCTAACTGCGTGTGTATGTGTTATATAAGAAATATATGTTACTATATCCACTCTTTAGGTAAAAGAAGACTGGAAATATGTGGCAATGGTGCTGGACCGATTGTTCCTGTGGATTTTCACATTGGCTGTACTGGTTGGCACAGCAGGAATCATTCTGCAGGCTCCCACACTGTACGATGACCGAATACCGATAGACAAGAAATTCTCGGAATTCGCCACAACATTTGTTCGCTGCCCTCCTCAGTAAATCAGCTCGGATATAAATCATCGAGAAAGACTTTCCCATATCATCACCAAACACATGTACATATATATATGCATACATATAAGAGTATTGTATAGAAATGTACGAAATACATACACACATATATACATATGTACATATATATATACATATATATGAAGGATAGATAAAAGACTTCTGACAGATGGTCCATTTTATTTCCACAAACAATATAAGGAATGATTATACAATATAACTTCGCTTAACGAGCATAATTCGTTCCACAATCTTACTCGTAACGCGAAACATTCGTTAAGCGAAACAAAATGCTCGCGCAACGATTGCTAAACACAGACTGATGTAGGAGGCGCACAATCTGGGATTTTCTCTCTTCTCGTCACTCTTTATGCGAAACGTCGCTTGTTAAGCGAGTCATTTTTTACAAATTGTTTTACTCGTTATGCAAATTACTCGTTATGAGAGTTGCTCGTTAAGCGAGATTTCACATTAGTTAACTACATGTGTGCATCTTAACCTGCTATTCAGTCCAATTAGTATTTTATTTACAGAAATATTGTTCAGTGTAATATAAATGTTAAATATATAAAAAGGCTTCACACGATGTTTCCTCGTTGAGTAATGTTGATAGGGCTGTCACAGACCAAATGTCAAAAGCAAGAATATAGGTAAAACATCATATGGACGTATTTATTCAATTTACACTTGCTTTTAATTTTATAAGATATTTCATTTGTACAGATGTCCCATACAAATATTACAACTTTTACGGTATATTCAACTGAAATCCCTTCTGAATTTTCAACAAAGTTTTTCAATATTAGAGAATATACGATAAGAATTTGGAATCTTTATATAGCACATGAGCCTTTAAGCCTTTCAGTTACTTTTAATTTGGAATTTTTACTGAGAAAGAATGCGAAAATGATGAAATATTTAAAGGACTCGTGTCCTTTTTGAAAACTCTGTATGAAATTTATTTAATTATACTGACATCTATCAGCAATATTGACAACTAACATTGTATACAGAGTATAATAATAATAAGACTGGCAGTATGAAGCAATAAATCATACCCTTTTTTACTGTCAAATCTTGCTGAAGAAAGAAATGTTATATGTTACAGGTATTCAATCACGTACGCTTCTCTGCACCTCCCTCCATTACTTGAAGGATATTATGTTTTACTGTAAAATAATAGTGATTAGGTTTCCCATTAGCAAGCACTGATACATGCTTTATTTATATTATATTATATTTATAACTCCTTTGCGCTAATGGATACCTGTAATTTTGGGAAGCAAACGACTTGCACTGCTTACATGTACATAATTGATAACAGTTTTCGTTTAAATTGATTTTGTACTGAAA
>JAGJTL010000111.1:759227-769711 GCA_022063505.1 Calosoma granatense | reverse complement strand
ATTAGTAGGCTACAAAACAAAAACAGTCACAGTTTGCAACAATACATAATCTAAAATGACTGTTTTGATTATATGTTGTTGAATTATGTAAAAAATTTTGTTTTGTGGCCTACTAATCTGTCAGAAATATGTGATATTTCAAAGTTAATTTTCTCGATATATAAAAGCATATTGGAAGTAACTATAACGTCATATTATGCATTTTTAAATTCTAAACAACTTTTTCAAATAAATTTTTCCTCTAAAGTGCACTGGGAAAAAAATTTCCTATACATGAAAAAATTAACCCGTAAATTGCTATGTTCGGTTTTTTTTATGGGCAGCCTGTATATGTTATAAATTGTAATATGAAATAATGAACAAAACACCACTTATTGTATCTACCGATGTGACACTCAAGGCATCCGTACAGTGAATGCAGGGCCAACACACATTAGCCGCTCTTGACTGTCGTAGTTATCTAACTACCCAATTACACATAATATTAACATTGCTTCATTTATAACGTAACAAGGATTAACAACATATATTTCATTATTCAACTTCTGTGACGCTAACACGGCCAGCCTGATCTGTATCACGTTCTCGGGATACAATGCTTCCTACATCCACGAGGCACCATCTGTGTCCTGAAAACCTATATAACTGCAACTCGGTTCAACTGTATCTAAAATAGAATACAATGTGAAACATTCTTCCACACAGAAGTTTATTTAATCCCAATAATTAAACAATGGCCAAGATCAGGGACTGAGCCTGTACTGTCTACAACAGCCGCTGCCACCACAGTATAAATTGCAATCTCAAAAACCTCTCATTGCCAAGATCAGGGACTGAGCCTGTACTGTCTACAACAGCCGCTGCCACCACAGTATAACTTGCACCCACAAATAACTCTCATTGCCAAGTTCAGGGACTGGGCTGGTACTGTCTACAGCAGCCGCTGCCACCACAGTATAACTTGCAATCTCAAATAACTCTTATTGCCAAGTTCAGGGACTGGGCTGGTACTGTCTACAACAGCCGCTGCCGCCACAGTGTAACTTGCAATCTCAAATAACTCTCATTGCCAAGTTCAGGGACTGGACCGGTACTGTCTACAACAGCCGCTGCCACCTCAGTATAACTTGCAATCTCAAATATCTCTCATTGCCAAGTTCAGGGACTGAGCTGGTACTGTCTACAACAGCCGCTGCCACCACAGTATAACTTGCAATCTCAAATAACTCTCATTGCCAAGTTCAGGGACTGGGCTGGTACTGTCTACAACAGCCGCTGCCGCCACAGTATAACTTGCACCCACAAATAACATTTCTATACTACACATAAAAATACCGCTAACACGGTCACAACAATTGATCTTACCAATATTATTATCACTTTCATTCATTGGACCTTCTTTCTGGCACTCGCCTGGCCAGAGACGAAGTCTGTCTTTTGGTAAAGTCTGTAACCTGCCTGCTTTACCTTTAACTTCATATCGGTCTCTAGGCAGTACAGCAATTATCTCTAATGGACCCTTGTATTTAGGTTCCAGCTTACTCAATCGCGGATTTTGCTGTTGTACAAATACAAGATCTCCAACATTATAATATCGAATTGACGTTCTGACTTTATCGAAACGTTTCTTTTGCTCAGCAGCATTTTTCTTTCGCCGCTCGAATGCAAGGAGTCTATCTTTTGCTAAGTCAATTTCATCATCGAGCTGAGGTAAAGAGCGAATTAGGGACTGCACAGACGATACACCCACATTCATCCCCGTAAACAAATGTATTGGAGAAAAACCAGCAGATTTTTGTACTGTAGAGTTAATGGTTAGTTGTACTTTTTTTAAGACGTTCGGCCAGCCTTTCAAATATTCCCCTTTTAATTCGGAAGCTAACAAGTTTGTAACAGTAGCTACATATCGTTCTACTTGGCCATTTGCTCTTGGGGCCCTAGTTGCTATAAGGTGGTGCTCGATGTTTAATTCACTAAACAAATTCGTTACTCTTTTGTCTGTGAAATTAGTACCACGGTCCGTAACTACCTTTGATGGTGTACCGAAAATTGTCAAATTGCTTTTTAAAGCATTACACATTTCCTCGGCGGATACAGTTTTCAAAGGTATAAGTGGTATAAATTTTATGAAACCATCTATAATTAGAAGAACATGTTTAAAACCTTCTAGTGAAACTGTTAATGGTCCCAAACAATCGGAATGCACAACTTTAAACGGTACAGGGGTTTTATCAGTGGGAAATAAGAAACCCTCTTTTTGACCAGAGGCGTTTTTAAATGCAATGCAAGTTAGACAATGGGAGACATATTTCTTGACAAAACTATTTAATTTAGGGAACCAAAAATATTCAAGAATTTTATTGATAGTTTTATCGATTCCGATATGACATTGTTTATCGTGATAATCTCGTACAAGTTCGAACCTTCTAGACTTAGGAACATAGTATCGAAATTTTGATTGACCACCAACAGTAATTTTTCGCAGTAAAGCTCATTTTTAACTTTATAATCACTAGTAATTAATTCTCCAGCAAAGAACCTTTTGAATTATTTCTTGGGTTTCAGGATCTTTAGCCTGTTCAGTTTCCAGCCAAGTCCCTTGACGGACAACATGTACTTTAGCCACACGTACTATCAACAACATGAGACACATATTTTCCTTTGCGATATTCGACTGTAAAATTATAATCTTGTAAATAAGACCACCATCTCGCTACTCTAGGGTTCAGATGTTTTTTGTGAATAGTTGCTTTTATCGCATTGCAATCTGTTACTATTTTGATTGGTATACCTAACAAGTAGACTCTAAAATATTTTAAAGCGTTTACAACAGCGAGTCTTTCCAGTTCATAGGAATGGTATCTGGATTACTGCGATGAAGTTTGTTTACTAAAATAAGCAATTACATGTAATTTATTATTGTGTTTTTGAAATAAAATAGCTCCGTAACCAATGCTACTAGCATCTGTATGCAATACAGTAGGTAATGGAGGATCGAAGACTTTCAACAGCGGTAAACTACTTAAATGATTGATTACATAATTCTTGGGATTATTTTGTTCTTCTCCCTAATGCCATGGTGTATTGTCTTTTGTTAGTTTAGTTATACAAGCTGTACGCGCAGCAAATTCAGGAATGAATTTTCGAAAGTATCCAGCAAGATCCATAAATTGACGAACTTGTTTTACATTAGTCCAGATTAGGAGAACGTACTAAAGCTTTAACTTTACTTTCACTAGGACGTATGCCCTCAGCTGAAATGGTTCGACCCAGGTATTCAATTTCTTGTTTAAAGAAGTGACATTTTTTAATATTCAAAGAAAATCCCGTCTGCATCAATGCCTCCAAGACCGCCGTAAGAGCTAACAATCCCTCTTCCACCGTGGTACTAGGAATAAGAATTTCGTCAAGATAGACCAAGGCAACATCATTTCTTAAATTACCCAACGCTTTATTAATTGCCCTTCGAAATACTGCGGGTGCGTTTGCTAACCCAAACGGCAAACGGAGATATTCGTAATGCCCATCGGGAGTTACAAATGCTGTTTTGGGAATATCCATACAAAACAATATCTAGTACAGTGAAAAACTTTGCTTTACCAAGTCGATCTAAATTATCGTCAATCAATGGGAGAGGATACCTGTCTTTAATTGTAATGTCATTCAGTGCCCTGAAGTCGACACACATCCTATCAGTACCATCTTTCTTTTTTACCAGCATTACAAGGCTAGCATAGGGTGAACTGCTTTCACGAGTAGTATCATTTTTAATTATATTTAAAATTATTTCATTTAATTTATTTTTTTCTGTAATAGAATAGACGGTATGGGCGATAGTTAATAATTTTATCGGATTTTAATTTAATAACTAGTTCCTCAGAATTTACACGATTCACAGCAATCCCTGTTGTAATTATTTTGCGATACGATAATAACAAAGACATTAGTTTATCTCGGTCTTCATTAATAACATTAGAAACCACACTATTCAGCCAATCATCCTTAATAACGTTAATTTTATGTATAACTTGTTTGTCTTTTGGAACCAAACGCGTACCATTGCGATCAATTACAATATTTATATCGTTAGAATATACCGCATCTCGGCCTATATTTCTGTATTTGTAAATGGTGCAAAACACACACTGCGGCGATCACCGCCTGGCGGCAGCTGCGCTTGATAACATTGTTTTGTATGAGCGCTTACACACACAGCGGTTTAGCGCGCGTTTTCTGTAAACATTCAGTTCTATATTGCGCAGTAAAATAGCTAAATAATCGTCTACGAAATTATAGATTGTCAGTTTTTCGTCATCCTCTCGTCCTTCAGCAAATAATATGTAAAAATATCCCTTTGTTAAGCGGTCATCTACTATCGCATGCACCAATATCCGTCGATTCCTCTTGATTTTTCTTCTCAATCGCAAATATAACAAGCCCACTAATGTCAGATATTCTATTTCATCGTCTATCTTGTAACTTTGGCAGACACACTCGTTGCATCGTTCTGTATTTTCCACGGCCGCTCGGCTGCAGAACCGAAAACCGCTGTATGTGTAATCTTCGAGCTGCAGCCGAATCGGCAGAAACGCTGTGTGTGTAATCGTCGAGCGGAAAGCCAAGTTGGCCGCCGAGTCGGCACAAACCGCTGTGTGTGAAACCTGCCTTACAGTCGAAGGAGGAGCATTTCCGATACATGATTCCCTCTCTTGACCGCTAGGCCACGGGATTGTGTACATGCATAATTCGCCGCTAACAAATATACAGGCTGATTCAGAACTTCAGGTACTACTTTAGCGATATACAGGATGCTCATAAAAAACCGAACATAGCAATTTACGAGTTAATTTTTTCATGTATGGAAAATTTTTTCCCAGTGAATTTTAGAGGAAAAATTTATTTGAAAAAGTTGTTTAGAATTTAAGAATGCATAATATGACGTTATAGTTATTTCCAATATGCTTTTATATATCGAGAAAATTAACTGTGAAATATCACATTCTTCTGACAGATTTGTAGGTTACAAAACAAAAATTTTGACATAATCAACAACACGTAATCGGAACAGTCATTTCAGATTATGTATTGTTGCAAATTGTGACTATTTTTGTTTTGTAGCCTACTAATCTGTCATAAAAATGTGATATTTCAAATGCCTTTTTCTCTATGTACAAAATCATTTTAGAAATAATTTCAAGGTCATATTATGTATTTTTTAATTCTAAACAACTTTTTCAAATAAATGTTTCCTCTAAAATGCACTGGGAAAACAATTTTCCATACATGAAAAATTAACTCGGAAATTGCTATGTTCGGTTTTTTATGAGCACCCTGTATAGTACTTAATTTAATATTGCGGTTTTTTAAACGAACAGTTTTGGACTACTGGTATGAATTGATTTTTAACATTGTGTTTAATTGTTAATCTACAAGTAATAACAAAAATTTTTTGTAGGGGCGTGAAATATAATTCGTAGGTAAGGAATTATTTTTCGTAGGTTAAAAATAAAGTTTTGTAGGAGTTAAAAATCAATTTTGTAGGTGCTAAAAATTATTTTTTATGGGTAAGAATATATTTTCGTAAACAAAATTTGTGGGCAACAAAAATATATTTATGGGTGCGGAATTCTAACATAGGTAAATTCTTTTTTTGTGGGTAAGAAAATATATATGTAATTTTAAATTTAATTTTGTCTCAAACGGCGCCTCATAAAAATACACTAAACGTAATGTATTGAAATGTCATAAACAAATTTAAAAAAATGTTATCTGTATTCAAAATAATGCATAATAACTTTAATTAATTTGATTTACGTATTTCGTTGTGTAATTGCATAACTAATTAACTTCGTTTATTCATTCGAAAGAAATTATAAATCCAGTGGTACTCAAAAATTCTTTTCTACAGTGATCAACGTGTTCAGTACTTTATACCGTTAAAGTCAGTACCTGAGGTTCTAAAACACCCTGTATATATAAAAATCATATCAGTACGTGCTCGTTAATTTTTCTCATAGGTCTATATTAACGAGCAGCTACACAGAAGAAAATTTACTTTTGGCATAATTTGTCGGCAATTATTTTCCATTAGAGTTAACATTGTCTCTGAACATTCTTCTTCTTTTTTAAATGCTCCAAAAGAAATCTCTGTGCGTCACATCTCTTTTGTTTTCTAGTAGAACGTTTGTTTGATGTTTCTGCTGCAGATTCCGAAAACAAGTTTTGATTCATTTCGTCGAAATTGTGATTTCTGCGTGATTATTATTGTATTCTCTATTTCCATGCTCGTGGAGTCTATTAAGAGCAATGGGCTTATGCAATGTTTTTCTGATAGCCAACTATCCATCGTTTTGAAATAACGCCAAATTGGTGGGTCTTTTCCGTTTTCTGTATTGACTCCAGTGCGTGGCATTTTCAATTCCTGTTTAAGGTTCATATACATTTATAAACGTACAAAACATATTACCAAATGATTTCCTCAGGCCAATTAACTTGAATGTCGATTCTTCTGTCCCTGCAGACAAAACAAAATTTGAACAAAAATATAGTTTATTTTTTATTAATCTTTTAAAATTGAATTATACTTACACGTAAAATAAGAACTTGTGTAACTGTTAACTTAACAAATACTTGACACTGGACAACAATTGGCTGTCGATTTAGGGTACGCAACGTACGGCGTAGTGTGGTTTTTCAGTTCCTAATTTCTATTCCTAAAATCCTAAAATCGGGACTTCATTCACTGCGTCATTTAGGGTACAAAACCAGTCACGTGGTACATTAGTGCACTAATTGGTGGAATTCGAACGCGGCCTATATCTAACGTAAATAACTTGTTTTTTTATTACGAAAAAATTATTTTAAAAAAAATTAAATATGTTCACCTAAATAATAAGTTTTTTTCAAAATTCAAAATACATACTTGGGGTTTGCATATTTAATTAAATTCAGTACAATTCAAATCTGCCGCCAATTAAATATCCCGCTAACATATTCTATTGTAAACTAGACTTTTGGAGTTACTCCTCCTTATTAAAAAATGAACTATAGGTATTATTAAAAACAAAAATAATACATATCTGAGAATACATTATATTAGATTTTTTTAGTTTAGAATTTTCATATAGTAGGTATATATGGCAATGTGGTCGCAGGGATATAGGCGTATGCCTGCAAAACCGAAAAATAACCATGGCAACATGGTTATATAAACAACCGCGGGTTCGATTCCCGCCTGGAACATTGCCATATGTGTGATTCGCATTCCACAAAAAATTGTAGGTGCCGTCCTGGTGCGAGCTAGCAACTCCGCTGATGGACGTTAATAAATGCTGAAGTGTGCTACCCCGGGTAGCTATAGCGTGATGTTGCGTATTGCCGAGCGTATTGCGTAGTTATATACAAATACCTTAACTTGGTATCTCTTTTATAACTAACTTTAAAATAAAATCTAAGTAAAATAAATGAATAAGAACTGAATTAGATATTTATTTATTTATTACACATTTTCTCCAGAAAAGGTGAAATTTAACAGACAAATTTAGGCTTGCAGTTTCCAGTTCTGCACAATATTTATATTAGAAGTTTTATTCGGAATACAGTAGGGAACATTATATCGACAAGCAAAAATATATATTAAAATTAGATTCCCTATGTAACACAATTTGGTGAGACACCCGCTATACATGGCTGAATTAATTTGCAACTGAAACAATTGTCACAAATGGTTTACTTGTTTCAATTTATGTATATCGGACCATGACAACACATTTGATCTTTTAAATATTCAGGAAATTCCGAATAGGTCTAAATATTTACATAAATATAAATTAGTGACAAAAGTGTAGCATGACGTCAAACGTAACAAATATTATTATATGTAATAATGAAATATCAAGTAATTAAAATACGTAAGTACGTGTACTGTTTACTTGTTACTATGTGCATAGTTTAATGGAGCATCAGTAGCACTACAATTGGGAAATATTATATCGGAATATTTCTGGTTGGAATGTACGTGCAATAAATCAAAGAGATAGAGTAAGCACAATGAACACATATTTGTGCGTGTTATCTATGGTCGTCTTATTAATTACACAAAGAATTCGTATAAATAAAGAGATGTATAAATAATCTGGCACAGTTCAGGCAAAATTCATTTACGAACAACGAACAGTAATCGAAATCGACAATGGCAACCAAAATTGTAATATACTTTCTGTTGTGCTTATATACACTGCAGGTGAGATTTAAAATATATTTTTAATAACTTGTATTTATGCGTACAATAAATTTAACAGAATATAGAGTCAAAAGCTGTAAAAGGATATGGGAGTAGTGTACCCGATCTAACTGATGTCAGCATTGATCCAGAAATTCGTGCTACCATTACAGAAATACAAATGCGTTTGAATCAGTTACAATCAACAGCCAATTATGTCATTGGTTCATCTGTTGGCCTGGCATCCAAAGATGTTGGTTTGATTGCATCAGCAGCTAAGGAGAACATTAAACTGATAATATCTCTTGTGAACGATAACCCGAACACTGCAGAGCAATGTAGTGCTGCAAGTAAACTTGCTTTAGATCAAACGAGTACAGATGCCAAGACTCGTTTATCATCGTGCACCAAGTCGTCACAGTTTCATCTGAAAGTCTTAGGACAAGAACAGCGTACAATCGCACTACGCGTGGCTGCCTTGAACAACGAGCTTTATTTAAGCATACACCGATGCAAGTTGGAACATCCATTACCGACAGATTCTCCTCTAGTTAATGAGTGCATGCGTGTTCAGTGCAACACCCTAAACCAGACCATTGCTGATTATGAAGAAGAACTGTTGAATAGTGTTGCATCATTTACTGTTGCTATCACACAAATTGTATCTGGTGCGCAGAATTGCAGTCAACAAGTACTGATACTTCTTGAACAACAAGCTGACCAGATTAGAACACAAATTGACGAATGTAATAATGCTAACAACGCTAGCAACAATCTTTTGTAAAATATACGTACGGACAAACATTTTTAATGTAACGATGTTTATGTGAATAAAGATATCTTTGCATGGGACATGTATTTTTTATACTTATTATGAAAATATTGATTTACTTAATTTAATTTTTAAAATCACCCTTGTATACAGGTTAGTTAAAAGTGTTCATTCTCGTAATTATGGGTTTTATTTAAATAATTCTTAATGGGATATTATAGCACATAACAAATAATTGAAACATTTTTCAAAATTTTATTTAAAACTGCTGTGGTCGCCACACGACTTTCTTATACACATTTAAATCAAACCCCATTTTTAATGCAATGAAGTTTTCAATTTACATATATCTGACATTTCAAAAGAATATTTGAAGTATTTTCATTACACATTATAAAATAAAATATATATAATAATAAAATGAAAAATCATTCTGGGACAAAAATATGAAAATCAAAAATATATTATTATTCTTGGAAATTTAACTTCAATAAATTCATTCTTTCCGCATGATATTGTTCTTCATGTTTCAGCTTCATTGCATGTAACTAATCAACATGTTTCATGGTCTGTTCGATTCGTTGTTCATTTAATTCATAAAATTTTTCTTCGTACTCTGTCATTCGTTTTGAAAATGTCTGCCGTGATTTCTTTGCTTTAATAACTGGAATTTCGCTATTTTCCGATTTGTCAGTGTATTGCGGTTCAATATCAATGAATGCTTTTTCGATAATATGAACATTTTCCTCTTGTGGTTTTGGCACTTGCTCATTATTTAATGATGCTATAATTTAAAACAATGTATAAATGTAATGACAGTTGCAGCATACAAAAAAGTAATTACATCACTGTAAAACGGATTTTATCCGCTGTGAATTCATGTGGTATCAATTCACATATCTGCCATTCAATTTTAGTAGGTTGAACAGGTGGTGGACCCCCACCTGTTTATTTGGTGCATTTCTTAAAGTTCCTTATATTGGTTTTAGTTTGCACTTTCATGCACTGCCACTGTTGTTTTATACGATTTATGTCTCTACCATATCCTATTAAAATAAAATATATTTTTGATATATAATACCTACTCAAATTATGATTACCGCAACACCTACCTTCATGCTGTATATTTTCTTGAATTTTTTACCAAGCATCGTCCTTCTTTTGGTTTGTAAGGGCACATTTTTTTATTTTCAATTATTTGCGTATAAGTTTTAACCGCATTTATAAATACAGCTTTTTCTTCCTCACTACAGTTGTGTGCTCTGCCACGTTTTGCCTATAAACAATATTATAAAACATATATTACTTCAATAACTTTTGTTTAATATACTCTAAAAGGCTCTCGACTTATAAATAATAAAAATAAACTTACCTGCATTATAATTTTTCATTAACACACTAGTTAACCGGCAATAGACCAGTTCAGAACACGTGACCAAATGACGTCATCCCAAACTATCGAATGGCACACATTGCGTTTTTCTATAAGCG
>JAGJTL010000111.1:685903-696740 GCA_022063505.1 Calosoma granatense | reverse complement strand
AACTTCTCTCTTCGTAGATACTTAGTGCCGTTGCACTAAGTCCCTCAGCGACTTTGACTCTATTTCTCTTTTGACACTTCGCTGTCGTAGGTGAGAGCTGGTGGAACTCTGCCGTTTGGACCAAAATCTGGTCCTTAAATACTCATTTTACTCGGACTTCAAAGGAAACGCTATCTAAACAAAGCAGTGGCGTATTTAATCCGCCCCCGAATTAGGGATTGGATCGCCCTGTGATCCCCGTGGACCCTGCTACTGTTACGCTATCACGAGCCTATGTACGTACTAGTCATTACTTGTGACATCTTTACTACCGCGGATCTCGGAATTTGGTTTGTTTACTCTCGCGTTTCTCGGAATTCGTCCAGTCACGGCTCAGCCCTTTTAGTTTAAACAGAGCCGGCATCCAACAACAGCCCCTTCTCTGTTAAAAACGAAGGTCTCCTTAGTTGACCTTCGCTTTTTCGTTGCATACTGGCCAGACGTTTACACACATATTCTTTTGTAATATGAATTAAGTATAATACAACCTCGTGGGATAAAAGTATATACATCAAACAGTAATAATTGTTGTTGTTATATATATATATATTATATTTTCATTAGGGGAGACTAGGGCGGGTTGATACACTGGGAGACTTGATACATATTTGAATTTCCCCTTTATTATATTCGATATATGCCTAGATTGGCAACACTAGTTCAGTGACAGCCACTGATATATTTCATGTTGCTTGAGGTCTATTCGGAGTTCATTTGTGAGTTTAATAGTGTTTATGTTGTATCTCGTAATTTTTTTGTTCATTTAGAAAAGGTAAGTACAAGTATTTTACCGAAAATGTATAAATTTTATTATAATTACTTCAGCTACATTAGAAAAAATTTAGTTTTGTCTACATTTTTACGTGTGTTTTCAGTAGCATATTGCGTTACACGTTTTTATATTCAAGTTTCGTTAAATATTTCACATGGTGGAGGGTTGATACAAATACATGAGGGAGACTTGATACATGTATCAAGTCTCCCAGTCTGTTAATTTTTTAGACTAACAAACTTTAAATTTTTCAGGATGCCTTTCCAGTGGAAAAAGAAAACCAATAGGCTGTCAGCTTCGCCGAAACGTATGGAGCAAGTTGAAAAAGAGGTAGTACAAGGGTGCAAACACAGAACCACTGCTACCAAATATCATTTAGACAAAATGACACTTAGCAGGTATGTGGTGAAGTTCAAAAAAGAAGGAAATCAAACAAATTTTTCGCCAAACTTTAAATGTTCTCAAATATTTGACAGTTCGGAGGAAGAAAGAATGTCCAAATATTTATTAGATGCTGCAAGAATGAATTATGGCAAAGTGTAATGATCTACTTCGGGAGGTATTAATTAGATACGAATTTGGTCCAGAAGTAATTTACAACTGCGATGAGACGAGCGTTCAGACCGTTCATAAACCGAGCAAGATAATATCTCAGAAAGGACAGAAACAAGTATCAAAGGCAACATCAGGAGAACGTGGCCAGACCGTTACAGTATGTTGTACGATAAATGCAACGGGAAATTCAGTACCTCCGTTTTTTGTTTTTCCCCGAGTACGCGAACAAGACTACATGACTCACGGAGTTCCACCGGGGTCTAAAGCTGTAACACATCCCAGTGGCTGGATGATGTCCGAAAATTTTGAAATATATTTACTGCATTTAATGAAATACGTTAAATGCAACAAAGACAATAAAATTCTTCTGATTTTGGACAATCATAGCAGTCATATATCGCCCAAAGGTCTCACTCTCTGCAAAGATAACGGAATTATTGTGCTCACTATACCTCCACACACCAGCCACCGTCTACAGCCCTTAAATGTCTCTGTATATGGACCGTTCAAGATATATTTCAATCAGGCTTGTGACGATTTTATGGTCAACCATCCGGGTCAGACTATTACATTAAAAGATATGGCTGGACTATTTGGGATTGCTCACTCAAGAGCTTTTACACCAATGAACATAATGAGGGGATTTTCTAAAACGGGTATTTACCCTTTTAATGCACATATCTTTTCAGATAATGATTTTCTTAGTTCAAGTGTCACTGATAGACCTTCACCTTCAGAAAGAGAACATTCACCAGAATCTTCAACGGGGAATAATACATTTGAGTTAGCTACCGTTGCAGATCAGGGATCTTTCGATAGTGAACGTACACCAGAGCTAGATTTTAATGAGCCACAACCAAGAGTATCCAGCCAAGAACATACACCAGACCCTTCGCCGGTAAATTTAGGTTTACATAAGACTCCCGAAGATATTAGGCCTTTACCTAAAGCTCAACCACGAAAAAAGCAGGCCCGCGGAAGAAAAGTTGTAAAAACAAAGATACTTACAGACACACGAAACATGAAGGAAATCAATGATGGCTTTATAAAGAGACAGCAGAAAAATATGAATAAAGTCAATCAAGTTAAGAGAAATATATCAAGTGATAAAGAAACTAGCGCATGCAAAAAACAAAAACCAGTAGAAAAGAAGAAACCGGATATTTTTGAGGATGGCTCTGAATCTGCTTCGGACAATATTTCAAATACATCATCTGAAGAATTTACTGACATTGAAGATCAAATTGAAAATGAAAAAAAGGAAGAAAATTTTTTGCAAGGTGTCATTAATGTGGATGATTACGTATTGGTTCAATTTAGAACTAACAAAACAGTGACGCACTACGTAGGAAAAGTTCTCGGAATGGAAGAAGGAAACGAATGCCCCGTAAAATTTATGAGGCGAAAAAAACCAGACTATCATTTTGTTTATCCCGATGTATCCGATGAGGCATATGTTCCATTTAAAGATGTGATCAAGTTACCGCCGCCTTGTTTCGTTGGTGGAACTGCAAGAGCAGAACGAAAGTTAGCGTTTTCTGTCAAATTTGCTAAATATGATAACGTAAATTAATGTATACTAGTAAAATGTATATGGGTATAATTTGTAGTTTTTGAACGTAAATAAAATTAACAATGTATCAAGGCTCCCACGCATTGTATCATACCTCCCATACTGAGGGAGGCTTCATACATTTTCTACGTTTTTCTAAATCTCATTTTTTTACCATCAAAACTAACATGCAGAAATTTTAAATATGCGAAGGCAACCATAATATAACAAGCTTTCAGTGTGAGAAATTTCGTATTTGCCAGAAAAACACATACAATTTTATAGTACTTTGTGTGTTGTGTATCAACCCTCCCTAGTCTCCCGTATCTGTATTTTTAACATAATTATATTGTTATGTTTGTAATCATACCTGTTACTTTTTTGTTATTCGTTATATAGTCTTTTTTGTATTTTAATAATAGTTTTTTTAATTACTCTGATGTTTGTTTCTATACTTATATTTGAAAAAATTAAGGGTAACGAGATTAAATATAGTAAATATGCACGCAGCCTCGATGTTGAAAAACTTCGATGTTTTTATTGAGATGTATTACTTGCATCGATTTTCCTTTACGATGTTACCATTTATGCCCAACATCGATGTTGTGCTGGTCGATGTGCATCCCTACATCAAATGTGTTTGAAGTAGTTTAAGCTGGATCACGGCTGAAACACCTGTGGGGCAACGGTTTGGGACGAGGTAGCCACTAGGCGTGTACAATTTGGTTTTCCCAGTATACTAAAGACTGTGCTACGGCGTTGCATATTAATACTCTTCAGTAACTCAGTGCACGTGGTAGGGTTACGTTCATTTCATTCTTCCATTATTTATAACCTTGAGTCATTGTGTTCCGAAAATATTTATGTAAGCACTGATAGATGAATGGGTATGCGTGCCTGTAGAAGCTTGTGTAATATAAACAAAATCTTTAGTGTATGACCATGCCGTAAGTCGGTAGTGTTTTCAGATGAGCGAGAAACTAGATTGTGTACAGATACCCATGCCTGTAGCTCATCGACGTATATTCAGGTATGGATAAATTACAAGAAATTAATATTTACTGAAATACACTTTTAAAATTCAAAATCCTGAATAGTTACCCAAAAATAAAATAATAACGGTAAAATATACATCTATTTTCTTTTGTTAACAAAAGCAAAGCCTAGTTGGCTCTGCATTGATCTTCTTTCCTTCAGGGCAAAAACTAATTTTAAAATTTTTGTTTTCTTTTATATCCTTGAATAATTCATTTTATGCATATGTGTGAAAATTTTGAAGAAAAATTATTGGAAAATAAAAGAGAAAAAAAATTAAAACTGCAAAAAAAACCGGAAAATATTTTTTTTTCTCGAGGCCTTAAAGAATTTTCGAAAAACAAAAAAAAACACGCACAACTACCATAATATGTATCTGTAAAAAAATTTCATGAAAATCGGTTGGATAGTCTAGGAGGTGATAGTGGAACAAAAAATCTCGTACGACCGAGCGAGCGACATACATACGGTCACATGGTATAATAGTCATTTCGTGATCTAAGGGGTCTGTCCAGGATTTCTACGCAAAAATTTTTGAAATTGGAAGATGTTACAGACATCGTACCGAACACTATAGCTCTTCGACAGGTCAATGGGCTAAAAATATTTTCCAAATTTTTTTAAGTTTTAATTTTTTTTCTCCTTCATTTTTCAATAAATTTTTTCAAAATTTTCGTACATATGCAGAAAATGATCACAAATTTTTCTATATTTTTATTTTTGAAAAATTACGTAAGGATATAAAAGAAAAAAATATTTTAAAATGAATTTTTCACGTTTCTCTGAACAAAAGAAGATCAAGGCATAGCCGACTAAGCATTTCTTTTGTCAACAAAAGAAAATAGATGTTTTTACAGATAATTACATGTTTTACCTTTATTATTTATTTAACTATTTAGGATTATGAATTTTAAAAGCATATTTCAATAAATATTAATTTCTTGTAAATTATTCAGACTTGAATATACGTCGATGAGCTTCAGGCATGGGTGTATGTACCCAATCTAGTTACAAAACTTTTCAAATGAATATTCTTATGATCAAACAAAATATGCCTATCTTTAAATTCGTAATGCATATATTTATTCTTGCAATTAAAAACCTCATTCCACGAAATTTTCTACTATTTCACTATCTACCAAATTCGATCACTAGATGGGGTCCTCAATCTACCAGATTTAGTGGAAATTCCGTCAAGTTGGCAACACTGTGTGCAACGCCCTTGCTTCGTTTTTCAGTAGTGGGAGAACCAAATTGTACTCGCCCAGTTGCTACCTCGTCCCAAACCATTGCCCCGCAGGTGAAACTTTGTGAGTAGCGGGGAATCCCCTTAAACGAAACAATGTTTTCTATAATATTACACTATTAAATTTATACGCAATGACTATAAAACCATTTATTCCAAATAACAAAAAATACATTTCAAATATAAGATGCAGAATAATGAGAGACTTCTGACAAATAAATGAAATTGCAAACAATGGAGTAGATGTTCGGGTATTTAATTATGAAAAAAAAATGTTTCAAAGATAAATAGTAGTGGTAGTTCGGATTACAGATTGCAAGAGTTTAGAGTATGAATACCTCTTTACACTATTAGGGTGTTTGGATTATGGAGTAGTTCGGATTATAGGGGTTTCGGACTATCCATACATTACTGTATTTTAAAAACGAAGGGAAATATAAGAAAAATTTACAAACAAAAATTGTATAAAACGATATTTTGAAGAAAAAATGTTCTACAGATTTTTCTTCTATCTGTATTCAGTTTTGAGTTTAGAGATATAAATATGTTCCCGGATAGATAATATTTGAAATGTCAGATACGTCTCAACTGAAAATTTTAAGTATAAAAATTGAATTTTGTTGTATATGTGTATAAGAACATCATGTGATGATTACACCAGATTTTTTATTTTGTTTTCAGCGACCTTGGGCTGAGTTTGATTCAAATTATCAAATTATGTTCAAAGTTGGTATGGGAGAGAAACCACAAGTGCCAGCATCTTTAAGTAACGAAGGTCACGATTTTGTGGACATGTGTCTACAACATGATCCTAAGAAACGTGCAACAGCTGAAGAATTACTTCGACATCATTTTACAAGGGTGGCAGATAGTTAATATAGTAAAAATGGCATATTTGAATTAATGTTAGTAATTAATAATAATAATAATAATAATAATAATGTTATATGTTTATACAGATTACCTGTAAATTGTGGATAAGGTACGTTCTTGAAAATTATTCAGTAAAATGAATTTCGTACATAGAATTATATTTTCTGATATATCATAGATGTTTATAAGATCCATTCTGCATAGATAAGGTTAATGAATAGTTTTGTATAAAAATACCGAGAAAATATATGTAAAAATATGACAAAGATAATTCTGTTACGTTCTTTAATTACATGAAGATTGCTGTAGACGGTTTTATAAAAAAGAATTTGTGGATTTCCCAGAATGTGTAAATGAAACTTCAGAATATACACGGTAGGCCAAATAAAAATCCGGATAAATTTGAGAGTTTTATAATACTAGAATGGGGCTGCGGGAGCGTGCGGATGACCTCGTCGCTCGCAGCATTGCGAAGGAATCGGGCAAACGTCTGGAATACTTCCACAACAAAGCGCGCGGAGTATAAATGCGTTCCAAAGATGCGACGCAATCAGTCTGACGGAACCAAGCGTACCATAGCAGTGACTAGCAGGGATTAGCGACTTATTATTTCGAGTGTTACTGTGATATACAGTGTATTGAAATAAATAAACACATTATTAAACCCGAATAAAATCAATAAAAACGTTACAATGGTGTCAGGTTTGGGGTTAAAATAAAGTGTATATTTAAAAATAAAAAAAAATTAAGTTAAAAATATGAAAGTTAAAGAGTTAAAGGAGCATCTGGAAGATTGTGAGCTGGCAGTAAGTGGGAAGAAATCGGAAGTACATGACCGATTTAAACAAGCACTTATTACCAAAGGAAAAGATACGGAACTGTTCGAATTTTATAGTGCAATAGAAGACATTTCTAGAAACTTGAAGGAAGAACTAAAAATTAAACTTAGAAGTAATTTCAAGAAATTAAAAAAAAAGAATTTTCTAGAAGCTTGCTGGAAGTCTCAGAAAAACAAGAAAAATGTTCTAAAAATCTACAGGAGAAATTTCTGAAAAATTTCGAACAATCAAGAAAAATTTTCTAGAAGCTTGCAGGAGGTCTCTGGAAGACAAGAATCTGCTAAAAATTTGAAGAAGTTTCCGACATGAAAGATCGAATTAAAAACAGAGATTTAAGATCAGCGCAACGAATTGATTAATTTCCTTGAGGCAAGATTGAAAGTGTAACAAACGTGCTTTTTGTCGTGGTAGTGATCAACTTGATCACTCGGTTGTGAGTGTGTATCTTGGATTAAGGGCCAAAAATCAATTGAGACGTGGTGACACCAAGTATTAGTTACTATAATGTTTATTATATTTAACTCTACTGGTGTCCGTTATATAAAGTGTTGGATATTTTGGATTCTGATTCTCAGACGAACTCTCGATTCGAACTATCTACACGATCTTCGGAGCGAACTCCACAGGTGGTTTTCGGAGCGAACTAACTCTTCGTCTACATAATTTGTTCCGTTTATATAGGCCCGAATCAATTGGCCACGTATTCGATTTTGTATGGAAAAGTTTTGCAGCAGTTGTCAAAACGACCATACCAGTACGATTACTCAAGTGCAGCGTCAGTTGTCTTGCGTTACACACATATTTATTAACAAAAAAAACCATTTACCGAATTTGACAACTGTTACAAAAGAAACCGGTGCTGTTTTGAAGGCAGTAACTCGATCAGAAAATAAATTAACTGGCTGCCAACCACAAAGAGTTAAAGTACCCAACTACGATGGAAAAACTTCTTGGCCAGTTTATCTCTAGCAATATGAAGTGATTGCTAATCATAATGTATGGTCAGGCGATGAAATGCTGTCCAACTTAACTACAACACTTCAGGGAGAGGCTTCATTTTGCGGTAAAGCTATGGCAGTTTAATTAATGCTTTGCAAGCAAGATTTGGAGACGCCCATGCGACACCAGTATGCAGAGCACAGTTATGCAATAGGAAACGAAGAACAAAAGAAAGCATTCAAGAATTTGCTGCTGATATAGAAAGGTCCTAACTGGCGTATGAAGATCTACCACAAACTGCAGTCGACGGTATTGGCAACCAAAACTTCACCACCGGCCTAGAAAACGCAGATATGGCCCTGTGGGTGAGCAGTCAAAATCTTGCAAAATATTGGGACGTAGTTGGTCCAGCTCTTCGTTACGAGGCCCTTCAAGCAACAACCCGGCATTCTGCCAAAATCTGTGAAATACAGCTGGAGGCCGAAGATAAATAAAACAAAGTAGAAGCTGGAAGGAAGATATACCAACCCACGAGAACGGCGAGGTGTTATCAGTGTGCTAAATTGGGGCATATAAAGGCAAAATACCCTCAAAACGAAAAGCAACGTGAAGACAGCAACAACCAGGGAAACTAATTCTCACCATCAAGAAGGGACCTACGTTGGTGGTCGATAAAAAGTGCCCCACACTAGCAAGACTGCAACATCAGGACAACAGCTTACTCATTCAAGAAAAATTGGAACAAAGACATATCACTTTACTGTCGATATTTCAGTTGTCAGACCAGACTTGACAAAACAGTCCAGAATTCAGCCAATCTTTAATGTAAATTTGAAAACTGCGATCGGGGAGAAAATCAAGGTAAAAGGAAAAGTTAAAGTTACAGTGACCCTGGGTCTGTAGAATACAGTATGATTGTGGTACCTATTTTAAATGAAGTTATCGTAGGAAACGATTTTCTAGTAAGCTGTGGTGTCAAAATAGATCTAGACTGTGGTGTTCTTAAACTTGGAAACGAAGAAATCAGTCTGGTACTTCCTGTCGACCGTTCTGGCGTCCGTTTACTTCTCCAAATATCGAAATAATAATAAACAGAAGGAGACCTATTTAAAATGTCCAGAGACTATGGCTTGGTTCACTGCATGTTCGCGGATCTAAAGATGTGTAGGGGGATAACTTCAGAATTTAATTGCAAGAATAATCATAAATAAACAAGGTAATACTTCGGGAGAAACAGCAATTATTCTACCTGATGACGAGCAACAAGTACTTCCAGAAACCAGCATATGAGGGCCTATGGACCACTTTCCACGAATTGTGGTGAAGGACCGATGAAGTTGGCATTGTAAAGTTGGCAATGCCAAAGATTAGCTGTGGCCTTGGTCGGTTAGATTGAAAAGTGATAAGAAGCATGATCGAGGCGATTTTCAAAGGTTCGGAAATCAAAGTAACAGTATGCTGCTATCACTAGGATTGGTAACCTGTCAACAATAACGTGGATTGTTACTTCTACTACAGTCAGGAATGCAACAAAGGGGAAAATTGCAGATATCGACATGCACCGGATGATCGGGTCGATCAGTCTTAAGAACGGCGCAGTGTTACGAACATAAGTGTGGCATACGGTAATCTGAGCTGCAGCGGAAAGCGGCGGTGGAATCCACAGCGGTGAGCGGCATAGGGAGCGCGCGGGTGATCACGTTTCACGCAGCATCGAGAACGAGTACGGCAAACGTCTGGAATTGTTCCAGAATAAAGCGCGCGGAGTATAAATGCGTTCCAAAGATGCGACGCAGTTATTCTGATGGAAACAAGCGTACCATAGTAGTGACTAGCAGTGATTAACGACTTCTTATCTCTAGTGCTAGTGTGATATAAATAAACACTTATATTTGTAATTCTGACCCAAAACAGTAGATAAAAACGTTACAATATGTTGTGCCATATTTACATATTTGTTTCAGCTAATAATATTAAAAATTACTTTTTTTCATAAACCTCGAAGAATTTAGGACCTAGTTTCCGTTAATTAAATGTGTCTACTATTAGGAACAATGACAGTCTAAACACCTTCCCACCAGTTATATATGGTGTCTAAAATGAGTTTTTGATTTAACAATAGCCACCTTGCTAAAATCACGAGTTGTATCAATGATAATCATCAATTTGCTCTTGAATATCACATCACATACTCAGAATAGTAAAATGATGAACTATTTTCCATAAAATTTAAGCCTGTCATGGTTCTCTTCATGTTTGCCATCATTTTTCACAAAATTTCATTACAAATAATAGTCCGGAATGAGTTTTGTTAAACGTTTTCAAAGAAACCATTTTAATTAGTATTAATTGAAATAAATATGTAAATATGACATACCATATTAAAATAAATTACATAACCTTTAATTTGAAACCTTGCTCATCGTAATATCATTCACAGTTCTACAGTTACAAGGCTCTAAAATTGGTTCGATTTATTTTGGGCCACTATGTAGATAGCTTCATAGTACGCTTTATAAGAAAGTAAAAATAATTTACTAATGCGCTATAAAATTTCAGTTTTACTTTCTTATACACAGTATAAGATTCCCTACGTTTTGATTAATTTCATGAATATCTGTGTGTGTGTGTGGCCTTTTATATGCAATTTGAAAAAAGCTTTAGAATGGCATAATTTTAATGTACCATCCCATTTAAAAAAATTTGGTGCGGTCAACACAAGACTTTTTTTACGCGATATATCAAAACTTAATTTTAATACAATGAAATTTTCAGTCGACACATATTTGATATTTCAATAAAATATTTCGTTTTATATTTAGTTTTCTGTTTACATAGCATATTATGATACTTTCAACATTTTCCGGGAACATACGTTTTCGAGATAATGAACATCCATCCACACATACATACACAAATACATACATACATACACAAATGCATACATACATACACAAATGCATACATACATACACAAATGCATACAT
>JAGJTL010000111.1:636103-646646 GCA_022063505.1 Calosoma granatense | reverse complement strand
ATATACCGCTCTATATTTCTCCTCTTAAATTGATTATTCGGTCAAAAGAACACGTGTTAATTTTAAACTTCTTATTTCCCATAGGATTGGAATAAATGATCATTAAGTTCAGATGTCAGGAACTTTATTCAGTAGCTCAAGTAGAAAACCATTGTAGAGTATACTGACGTTTCGATCTGAGTTTATGTCATTTTCAAAGTAAATAACAACAAAATCTTAAATACATTTGGAAGCCAACCAAGAGATAATAATAAACAAATGCCAAACATATAAAAACAATAAGTTACCTTATAAAGGTGTCAATCAAGTCCGCTTAAATAGAGGATGATTATCCTATCATTGTGTAGATTAATTAAAACATTTTTAAACGTCAATCCCAGTGGAATATGACAATCAGTAGACAAAATGGATGCAAGTCAACAAGTGAAAACCAATCCTGAACGCACCAAGCGGAAATTATCGGCATAATTTTGAATTAAGTTACAAAAATTCGTACGGTAGTTAATAGTATTATTACTTAAATGAATGAACACACTTTCTGCAAATAACCTTTTAAAAGTATTAGGTTCAGTACTTCAAATTTTTACATTGTTAAAATCAATGTTATGACCTGAATTTAAAGAGTGTGTGACAACATGATTTAAATTTTTGTTGGATAAATGGTATTTATGTTGGTTAGTCCGTGGTCCAATATATTGTGAGGTTTCTCCAATATATATATGACAGGACACGCAGCGCAATTAATTTGATACACTACATTACTAAGTTTATTTTTAGGAACCCGGGATTTTAACCTAGTGAACAGACAGTGTAACGAGAGGAAACTTTTAAACACTAATTTAGTTGGTAAGTTTTTGATAATACTGATCAAGGAATCTTTAATTTGATGATCAAACGGTAGTACTGTATATTTCGGGATGTCAGTTGGACTGTTAGTATTGCTAGTCGCAGCTGAAGGTGTGGTGATAGTATTATTACTTTGTGATGGATTTCCTGAATTACTAAATTAATTTTTTCTATTGTGGATGATTCTACAAATAAGATTTTGTGGGTAACCATTGCTTTTTAAAGTATTAAGAACATGGTGGAAATTTTTATTATGAAATGAGGGATAAGAGAGTTTAAAAACTCTGTCAACTAAATTTATAATCATTGCTATTTTATATTGTTTTGGTGGCTAATCGAAGTATGACATATAACGCTAAGAGGATGTGGATTTTCTGTACCAATCAAGTATAAAGTTGGTATTTGCCTCGCGAATAATAGTAATATCCAGAAAATTGATGGAATTGTTGGACTCTACTTCAAGAGTGAACTCTTTTTTAGAGTTGAAACTATTGAAAGTTGAAAACATGTTATTTATGTTATGTTCAGGGAGGCAAACTAATATGTTATCAACGTATCTGAAGTAAAATAGGAGTTCAAAGTCATGTAAAGCAAAAATACTAGATTCTAGGTATTGTAGCACCAACTCAGCTAGAATCGGGCTCAGTGGTGATCCCATAGGAACTCCAGATATTTGTAAATAAAACATGGAATTAAATTGTAAATAAGAAGAGTTCAAAATGAATGAAATGCAGTCCATGAAGATGTGTGGGGGCATGTCTGTACGTTTAGAGATATCGGGCCAGTTTTTTTGTATTGTGAATTTAATTAGATCATGTGGAATACTGGTGAAAAGTGATTTAACATCAAGTGAAATTAATCTGAAGTTATTAGGGCAATTTAAGGGTGTGATTTTTTCAACCAATTGGAATGAGTTTTCTAAGAAATGGGGTTAACTATATTTGAGCTGGCTTAAAATGTTAGCTATAAATTTTGCCAGTTTGCAGGTAGGCGTGTTTATGTTTGTGACAATAGGGCAAAAGAGGGTATTGGTTTTGTGAATTTTGGGTAGACAGTATAATTTGGGTGAAACTGCATTGTGTATTTTAAGCGTGTGTCTACTGTTAGCTGGTATGAATGAGGAATTGATCAGATTATCTCTAAGTTTGTTGTTTTGGTTTTGAATTTTACATGTCGGATCTCTAGGTAACAATTTATAAGTATCTGAGACACTGAGTAGTTCTTTTGATTTGTCAAAGTAATCCTGTCTATCTAGCAGTGCTGTAGTGTTTCCTTTATCTGCTCTGGTGACAATAATATTCGGATTAAGCTTGAGAAACCTCTTAGTTAATTTAATGTGGTGAAGTAATATGATTTCTCTACAATGTAAAAATTTGTTGTAATGGTTTGATTTAGTGTTATTTCTATGCAATGTGTGTTATTTGTATTGTCTTTATTTATTAAACAATGCACATTCTACATTCTATATGATAATCTACACACTCCTTTTTCACTACGTTCACTTTGCTCCTCTCTTCTACCCTTCGTCCCCTCTAGCGGCTGTCAACTCAGTTACAGTTCGCGCGCTCTTCGCACGCCGGATAACACATCTCCCCTTTTGAAAAGGCGCTAAATTTGTACAATGGACTGCATGTCTTACAAATTCATTCGGTCGGGTTTTTTAACTTGTCTTCCGCTTCTCGTCTGGTATGGCTCGACTCCGCCCGTTTTTGGAGGTGTTCCTGTAGTTGGGATGTCAGTTGGTGTTTCGTTGTGGGCGCCTGCGTCTATTTGTGGTGGTGGTCCACCTGGGGTGTCCGGTTCTACCTGTCCTTCTTCCTCCGGTGACTGGTTTCCCGTGTTGTGGATGAGATGTTGGCAGTTTCGTCTTATTAAGCCATTTTGTGTTTTCACCCAGTAGGATCTTGGAGCGTTGGCTTCCGATTGCACTATTCCGTTTGCTCGCTTGTTTGTAATCCAGACTCTGTCTCCGGGATGCACAGGTTTCAATGGTCTAATCCCGTGCCTTCTGTCGAAGTTGCGTTTCTGTTTTTGGATTCTGTTTCGTTCCTTTTGCAGTAGCAACCTCTGATCCGGTAGCTCTGGATCCAGCGATGACGTCGCCATTGGTAGCGTTGTTCGTAGTCTTCTTCCCATCAGCAGTTCTGCTGGGCTGAAGCCGTTTGATAACGGTGTAGAGCGGTATGCTAGTAGTGCTCGGTACGGGTCACTGTCTTTACTCAGCCTTGCTTTGGCTATCTTCACCGACGCCTCTGCGAAGCCGTTGCTTTGCGGGAATGTTGGGCTTGATGTCCGGTGTTCAAATCCGTACTCTGTGGTGAACTTGGAAAATTCAGAAGTGAATACAGTTAGAAATTGCGGTCCGTTGTCGCTGTACAAGACTTCTGGGATTCTGTGTCTTGCAAAAATAGCTTTGATGTGCTCGATCACGGTTTGCGAACGCATGTTTTCCAATCTCGCGATCTCAAAGTATCTCGAGTAATAGTCCGATATGACTATGAAGTTTTGGTTTTGGAGATGGAATATATCCATTCCGAGCTTCTGCCATGGTCCTTGTGGGAAATCTGCCGGCATCAGTGGTTGTCGCCGGTTTGAACTCTCTTTGATGCACTCCGGGCACTTCCTTACAAGCTCTTCTATTTCTGTGGAAAGCCCTGGCCACCAGACTGCTTCTCTGGCCCGGTTGCGGCACTTGGTTATTCCTTGGTGTCCATCGTGTATACGTTGGAGAATTTCTTTGCGCATGGCCGTGGGAATGATGAGGCGATTTTCTCTCATCAGCAGTCCGTTTTGGTGACTGATTTCCCAACGGTGATGCCAGTAGTCTGCGCATAAGTAGTGGATCTGTTTCTTCTCGGGCCAGTCTGACTGTGCGTATTTTGTTAGCTGGACGCATGTTTCGTCCTGTGCTTGGGACTCCCGCACTTGTTTTAGGCGGATATCTGTTGCTGGTAAGCTCTTGATTATATATTGGATATGTGCTGTCAATTCCTCCTCGAGTTCTTCTGCTGAAGTGTCAGGTAGGGGTTGTCTTGACAACGCATCAGCCACGGTCAAATCTTTGCCAGGTACATACGTGATCTCGAAGTCGTATCTCATCATCCTCATCTTTATGCGTTGGATTCTCGCTGTGAGATCGTCCAGTGCTTTCGTCATGAAGATGGGAACTAGTGGCTTGTGGTCGGTTTCAATTGTTATGTGAATCCCGATGATGTAGTCTTCAAACTTCTGACATGCCCAGGCGGTCGCTAGTGCCTCTTTCTCAATCTGGGCATAGAGCGTTTCTGCTGGTGTCAGTGACCTTGATGCATAAGCCACTGCTCGTTCGGTGCCGTCTGGTTGCGTTTGACGCAAGACTGCGCCAAGCCCGTATGATGAAGCATCTGCCGACACAGTGGTTTTCCTGTCGGGGTCGAAAAGTGTCATGACCGGTGATGTCGATAGCATTTTTTTGATTCGCTTGAATGCTTCCTGCTGATGGTCACCCCACATCCATTCAGTCTTCGAGCCGAGTAGAACATACAATGGATGTAGCACGGTTGCCATGTGTGGCACGAATCTGGTGAGGTAGTTCACCATGCCAAGAAATCGCTTCAACTCCGTGGTTGTTGTTGGTGGGGACATCTCGGTTATTGCTTTCACCTTGTCGGGATCGAGTTTGATTCCGTTTTCGTCTAGGTGGTGTCCCAGAAACTTGACTTCGTTTAGGAAGAACTGGTACTTCTCGGGGTTGAGTGTCACTCCGTTGTCTTTCAAACGTGTCAAGACCTGTTTTAGTCTTTTGTCGTGTTCTCGCTGAGTTGTTCCCCATACCAGAATGTCGTCTTGAAGGCAAACTGTACCGTCTATGCCTTCCAACATCTTGGACATTTTTCTCTGGTAGTGCTCTGCCGCAGAAGTGATTCCGAACGGTAGTCGGTTACACTGGTATCTCCCGAATGGAGTTATAAAGGTTGTAAGGTGTTTAGATTTTTCTGCCAGTGGAACTTGCCAATATCCCCACGTGGCATCGAGTTTTGACATGATTTTAGCTCCTGATAGTTGTCCTAGTATGTGGTTAACTGTTGGTAAGGGGTGGTATTCCCTCTTCACCCACTGGTTTAGTTGAGTGAAGTCTAGGCAAAGTCTTATCTTGCCATTCTGTTTCGGAGCTACGACCATTGGTGCACACCATTCAGTGGGTTCTTCGACCGGTGTGATCAGTCCGTGCTGAACCATTTTGTCCAGGTTTGCTTTGACTTCTTTCTGCAATGGTATTGGAACTCTCCTTGGTGCTGTTACTGCTGACGGTCTGGCCCCGGGCTTGAGTTTGATTTCGTATTCCGCGGGTATTTTGCCGATGCCTTTGAACAATTCTGGAAATTCCTGGTGTGGTTCTAGTCTCTCGTTTGTTGATGTATTCGTTTCAACTGCGTGTATTCTGGCGACGAGTTTTAGTGCTACACTCGCCTTCCTGCTGAGTAGTGGTTCTTGTGTGCGTTCTACCAAGTATATGTCCTCGTGCGCTGTCTTGTTCTTGTAGGTTAATACCGTTTTTACCATAGTATTCACCTGTAGTTTGGTGGGAGCTGCTCCATAAAGTGTTTTGATTGGGATGCTGCGCTCGTTTTGCCCAAACAGGTGAGCATAGTGTTTAGCAGGCAGCACTGTTACGTCTGCTCCTGTGTCGATTTTGAATGAAATGGTTTCGTTGTTGATTTTGATTGGTACACACCACTGTTTTTCATTATCGTCTGTTATTTTGCCTAAGAAAGCTGCGTTGCTGTCGTCTCCGTCGATTTTCTTCACCATGGCACCGCGGCATACGATTGCCCAATGTCCAGTTTTTTGGCACTTGTGACATGTGGAGTTTATGGCTGGACAACTTTGTTGGTCTCTCTTGTGGTCTTTTCCACAACGCATGCACTTCTTGGCTGTTGTACGCGTGTTTGACCTTTGGTTCGGTTGTGGCTTTGGTTTCTGCCATCTTGATCCTTTCCCCTGTTGATTGGTTTTGATCTCGTTTACTTCTTGGTTTTTTGTTGGGGTTTTCTCGGTGTGGAGGGTCTTGGATTGTTTTTTACTTCCTCCGCGTTTCGTACCGTTGTCGTTGCTTTCGCTAGGGTTAGTGTTGGCTTCAGTTGTAAGCGTTCCAACAGCTTGCGATCCCTGATGCCAACCACAATGCGATCGCGGATCATTTCTTCCTTTAGTGGTCCGTACTCGCACGTTTCTGCAAGATTATAAAGTGATGTAATGAACTCTTCGACTGGCTCACCTTCGCGTTGGCTTCTTGTGTTGAAGGTTGCCCGCTCGAAGATTACGTTGTTCCTGATGATGAAGTGTTGTGTGAACCGTCTCATCACCGTCTGATATTGTTTTGCTTCTTCGGTTGTCAGATTGAACGAGATTAAAATGTCGTCTGCTTGGTCTCCCATCATGCAGATTAGCGAATTGACTTGCTCTTCCTCAGGTTTGTTGTTCAAGCCTGACGCAATGCGAAAACGTTCGAATCGCCTGCTCCATCGTGTCCACTCTGCAGGTGTTGCAAATGGAAAACGCTCTGGTGGCGTGATTTGGTATTGTGTCCCTTGAGACTGTGACATGCTTGGTCAGGATCGTTTTCCCACCGAAAAAATTTTTCTTTTTAGGTTATGGTTCTGTCTAGTCTTCTTTTCTTTGTTCACTGATCTGTGCTCTTGACGAATCTCGTTGTTCTTTTGCACTAATGTTTATTTGTTTTACCGCTGCCACCATGTGTTATTTGTATTGTCTTTATTTATTCAACAATGCGCATTCTACATTCTATATGATAATCTACACACCTTCTTTTTCACTACGTTCACTTTGCTCCTCTCTTCTACCCTTCGACCCCTCTAGCGGCTGCCAACTCAGTTACAGTTCGCGCGCTCTTCGCACGCCGGATAACACACAATGTAAGAGTTTGAGTAAGTTTTAAACGTATATCTGAAAGACAACCTGGATCTAAATTTTGAAAATTGAATTCTGTGGAAGATAGTGTGTTCAGTAGACTGGTTTCCATCACAACAGGTTTCCAGCAATCTTTATAATGAAATTTACTACCTAGAGGTAAAGTACAAGCAATTTCTAACGATACATCTATATCTGTAGTATTGTACAGCCAGCGGTGGAGATTAGGTTTAAGTTAATGAATTTGTAACCATTATTTGGCCGGATCATTTTATGTGTTAAAGTATGTTTCATAATACCTATTACTAATTTTGTTTTTAAATTGAATTCTGTATTAAAATAACCTAGTTTTTATTTTACTTAGTATTTAGTACTGTAAGTATATTTTAATGATAGAAAGTTTTTTAAGTAATACTGGTACTTAGTATTTCAAATACTTTTTTAGAAGTATTTAGTATTTAAATACTTTTTTTAGTACTGGTCCCAGATCTGCAACTAATAATATTTGAACAAATGAAGAACGAAACTGTAGGTTGTCCAGTAAGTTAGCGTAGTTTTTGCGAGTACAAAATTTGTTTAATTTAATCAACAATATTCAATCACGATCAATCAGTTATGCATTCCCCTTCATTATTTTCTACATTCTGTTCTGCAACTTTTCGTCACTATTTAATGTAACTGCACGAAAAGCATTCGAAAGGGAGCGGGAAAGGTGAAAAACAGACGGCACGAAATCTGGGGAGTACGGCGTGTACTGAAGAACCTCAAAACCAAGCTCCTAAATGTGCTCCATTTTTGGGAAACGTGAAATCTGGCGATATCGTGCTGCAGGATCATCTCATATCGGCGATTTAGACATTTTTGACTGCCTGTTTGTAAATTGAAGCGAATAAACTATTTTTGAACTGTTCAATAAGCAATAAAGCCTATTCTATAGAAATTGCTAATGTTACCAGCAGCTTACGGAGAACTATGAATAAACTTATACACAAGATGTCGGAGATATTCATTTTTGTCCATCTGAAGCGTCATAATCTTGGGTATAAAAATCAATTTTAATAAACGAAATGCTAAACTGAATAGTAATGCCGAAAGGAGAGAATATATGCTACAAAATTATATATAATACTGAGTGGTAGGTAATTCCTGGTGGCACAAATGAAGCCTTCATAAAAAACGACAGAAACTTATTAGACAACCTAATACAAAATATTGGAAAGTGATTTTCGAATTGAGGCTTAGTTTGCCAGAAATTTGAAGTTGAAATAAGCTATCTCCGTATGTATTTTTAATGTAAATAAAACAGAAATTAAAAAATTAGTTAGTAGCAATTTGTAGTTTTATTCTTCAAGTGTGGTAGGCAAAAATAATTACATTGATATGTCTTTTTATAAAGATTGACAACTCGATGCGATTTACTCATTTTAAGTTACAAATCGGGTGGGTATGGAATCAACTTTATTTTAATAACAAATTCGTAGCTGCGGTTTCATATTAACTATTTTAAAATTTTGCTGAAGAAATACTGAATCGAGGGCAAATTCAGGCACAATAATAGACGGCTCAACGAATCTTGAATCAAATGGTCACCTTGCAATAATAATTATAAATTGCTTTATGATAAATGAGTTATATACTCGTACAATTGTAAGTTTAATACAATCAAATTTGTCAAAAAGTTTATTTTCAAATGCCGTGTTCACAGTAGATCCCCCGGGTGTTACAAATTTTCAAAAGCGTGTTTATAGAGAGCAAGTAACTTGAAAGAAACAGAAGAAAATGTTAAGTTTCATAGGGGTTTCCGTCAAAAAGATATGTGGCATCAATATACATTATAAGGGTGCACTCTACAGCAGCTATACAACGCTACCAGCGCCTTTTTAACTTCTGGAAGCAGTCTTTTTAGGAGATTAAGACAGCCTACGAATTGTTTTTATCTCTACAATCGTTTGAAAATGATTTCGTTTTAATGAGCTCTTCAATTTTGGAAATTAAGAGAAGTTACAAGGGACCAAGTCAGGTAAATAGATGATGAGAAATAAGGGTTGTTACGTTTGCAACTGGATTTGGCGCAGCTCTCAACTAGTATCAGAGAGGCAGGGTCGGAGTGCGCTATTTAAACTAGAAGAGATAATAATAATAAAAGAAAAGAATAGTAAACTAACCAAAATGTAAGACTAAATTGGCGTCGGAGGGGGGGGACGAGAGAAAGAGAGAGATGCCTGTCGTGCAGCCTCCGGGAATCGATCGAGTCCGGGCCTGGCGTCTCCGGCCACGTGCAGTGGGCTAAGCTGGATAATGTAACCCCGGCCTTCGGGATGTGGTTTCCTGATGGACGTGAGGCGAGTGACGCAGATGGTGGTGACGGAGAGCACGACCAGGTGTACTGAAATTCGGCGGTTCTGCTGACAAGCAGTTGTTCTTATGTTGTGATCACTACGTGCTCTTCACTTTGCGCTCACTCATTTGGTCACTACTCCATGCCGGTTCACCACACACTCTCCGATTTTTTTTGTCGTCGTACATGTTTTAAATAACTAATTCAATAAACAAAATTCAATAAAATCAGAGAACACTACAGGTAATTATAAAATATATTAAATATAACAACAAGATTTTTAATACCTAGCAGAGTGATTTCGTTTTGCACCAAATACTGCCTGAGCGGAAGGGAAGAGTGACGCCGTGCTTTGTCGTAGTTCAATGTCTACTATTCATTTCTTCAAATTTCGCTCAGCTTCTTTCTTACTGATTTACGTAACCGTCTCAGAACCAACAGACAAAATATATAATGTACTCTTTTCCCTGTTGGAACCTATTTATGATGAACGATCCCTTGGGAATCGAAAAATGTAATGATCATGACTTTTACATTCGACTTCACTGCTGGATTTTTCGGTCTTGGAGAACTCAGTGGGACACAGAATATCGTTTCCGAAATTCATTTTCCAAAGTTTATATATTTATGTCGCCGTTCTTCCAAATTTAAAACAATATTTCACACAAACGCATTATTCTTTAATTAGTTCCATTTTAAAATCGCAGGAATGAAAAAACTTGAATTACAAAAACTGCTAGAACTCTCAAACGAATTGATATTATATAAGAAACCAAACGGTAATAAACTCACAAATTGGTATTTTAAAATACCTCATCACTATTTTCCTCCTACGCGTACTAAATATGGAGATACATGAGTAATCTGAGTATTATTTTATCGAATGTACATTATATGATAAACTAGAGGTCGTACCCGTTCTTCGTACGATAGAACCATTTTTAGGAGAAGAAGTAATACGTATTGTGGGTAACTTAGCATTATCCATTAATATCTGCTTAATGTTTAATTGTACCTGCTAATTTATAAATGTCGTAGCCTTTTTGTGAAATACGTCTTTTCATAATAACCTAAGCCAAGCTAGGTATGTCATAAATAAGGTTAGTATCATCATTTTACACAATATGTCTAGGCTTTTAATGAAATGTCACTAGGATATGGTAGGATATTATATTCGTGATGAGAATGTTGGGGTGGAGTTAAAGTATGTGTGTGTGGTGTTAAAAACACCTATATAATGCCACTAGAGTAAGGTAGGATATTATATTCAGGAGGAGGATGGTGGGGTAGGGGAAGGGTGTAAAAACACTTATATAATATCATTAGGGTAAGGTAGGACATGATATTCGTGATAAGAAAGTTTCTTTTTATTTTATGCCGATGGTACATGAAATGCATAGTCTTATCATGTAAGGTGTATTTCACAAAAGACTATGATATATATATATA
>JAGJTL010000111.1:621497-632538 GCA_022063505.1 Calosoma granatense | reverse complement strand
CTAGACAATAATATGTATCTGTAAAAAAAATTTCATCAAAATCGGTTGGATAGTCTAGGAGGAGATATTGGAACAAAAAATGTGTACGACGGAACGAGCGAGCGAGCGAGCGAGCGGACGACCGATATACATACGGTCACATGTAAAATTAGTCATTTCGTGATCCAAGGCGTCTGTCCAGGATTTCTACGCAAAAATTTTTGAAATCGGAAGATATTACAGACATCGTATACTATAGATCTTCGACAGCAGGTCGATGAGCTAAAAACAATGTACCCTACTATGAGGTCCGGGAGAATTTTCATAAGAGGACCGCAGTCTACTCAATTCAAATCAGTCGGTAAGATAGATTCCATTTTATTGGGTATCTTTTGGGTGTCATTTTAATATCATGATCAACATAATTAATACACATTTCTAAGACGTATTTACATATATTACATTGGTTAAATTTTTAGTAATTCTATTGTGTTTCTTAATATAACGATAACAAATTAAATAACTTGTGTTCACATACGTATGGGGACCATCTCTTAAAGCGGGATATATTACAATATGTATTTGACTATAATTATAATTATATATGTTCATATTTCTACGACGAATCTATTCTACCTATTGCCTACGTTGTTGTTTATTGTTTGTTATACTTCTTATTCTAACGTACCTATATATAATAACATTAATAAATAATACTGTATTTACATACATGAGGTCCGCAATTAAACTATTACCTACAGGCAGTATACATGTTAATATCAGGAGCAAACACATTTCTAAGACGTATTAACACATTTATTTTTGGTTAAATTGTTAGTGATTCTGTTATATTCCTTAATATAACGATAATAAATTAAATAACTTGTGTTCACATACGTATGAGGACCGTGTCTTAATGCTGGATATATTACAGTATGTATTTGACTGTTCATTATATTTGTTTATATTTCTATGACGAATCTATTGTACCTATTGCCTACATTGTTGTTTATTGTTTGTTATACTTCTTAGTCTAACGTAACTATATATACTTTTCAATTAAAATTAACGCGATAGCTATATCGTCTGTCTTTCTTTCGTACATGTCATAAAAAAACTTCGTTTTTTGTTTGCGTTTTGTAATATATTTGTTCAGATGTAAAACTCGGCTGAACGGGTTAGAACCGGGGAGAGAGTTTTTTGGTTTGTTCTTGACTAGATGAAATTGACTTGTCACTAAGCGAGAGTCGTTTGTAGAGCGAAGTGTGAATAATGTTTTGTAGTATATCACATTTGTATAATATCTAAACATAGATTTGGTTTTGTGTGGGTGAATGGGCGCTTTGAATTGTTGAGAGAAAAATCCTATAGACATTTAATCGGAACAAGCGAGCAGACCAGGAACGGCGTCGCCGAGGAGCATCAAGCGACAAAGGTACGTGGCAATCTATATTTGTCCAGTCAGACCAGTACTGCTCTTTCACTCGATATGTACAGTCCACTCGCTATCGATAATATACTTTGTTATTCGTCCGGATAGAGGTAGGTTACCGGGTCAAAATCGTGATTCCGGTCCTGTGCTAATCATTTGGTCCTTCGAGCCGGATCACTACATCCGGCCCTCTCAATTTGACGATAGGCACGGCATTAGTCAAAATCGTGGCTGATTCTAGCCCTGTTCTTTCAAATTGTCATTTTCTTCGTGAAATTGCATGCAAATTCCGGCGCATCATTGCCTTCGGTGTCATTTATTGCGCAACCTTGTCGGTCTGACCTTCGACTCTTCGCATATCATTGGCAACCAGAGATACAGGATCGCTGTACTGGTTGCATAATTATTTCGTTTGTCGTTCGTTCGAATTGTTGCAGATCATAGGCAACCAGTGATAAAGAATCGCTGCACTGGTTGCATAGTTAGTTAGTTAGTAATGGGGAACTTGCATACATTTTTAATTTTTTTTATTTCACTTTTATTCGATGTATATATTAAAGTTATTGCATAATATGCAAAAACAACATTTTTAAAATTAAACAATTAGCAGTAATTACGATTTGAAAATCGCAAATTTTCAAATAAAAATGACGTCATCGAAAACGGTGATGACGAAGTTTTCGGAGTATCATGTGCGTACTACTATACCGGCCGAGACGGAATAACTCGCCACGTGCTTTTGATAACCTATTACAGTGTTTTCGTGTGTAGTGATCGCAACGTGTTCGAACGTGTTGCGAGTTGGTAGTGTTCTGTTTGCGTTTATTAACAAAATGGTTGAACCCGGCTTTAGTAACACTTATCAATACGCTAAAAACACTCGTTGACAGTGGCTGACAGAAAGTGACAGTTTGCAGCGATGCATATGTGTGTGTGTGTAAACATATGTCTGTCCTTATCTACACGCTCTCTCTCATTCCGAAAATGACGTCAGAGGCGTTTTCGCGCGAGTTTAACTGATTAAAATTTCAATAATTTTTTTCTCCATATAGTGAATAAAAAAAATAAAAATTAGAGAATTTGTTTTGACTTATGTACATTAAAAAAAAAATACTACAAAAAATGTGCAAGTTCCACATTGTTTTTATAATGCCGGTCATAGACGATTTAAAGTTTCTGGCAAGGACCTTGATGGAGAAAATCGTGCGCCTGTAACGCGAAGCAAACACTTCGAGTTGAAGATGACTTGCAAGACCAAATCGTGCGATATGAAACGCTCTTTTATAATGTTAAAGCAATTGCTAGTATAGCGTTCCCGGAATCCGATAAATTGAATACTAGCATGGTCGCTAGTTTAAATGCGCAATCGAATGCTTCGCATGTCCATGGCGTTTCTCTACCCAAATTGAAATTAGTGGAATTTGACGGCGAGCTAAAATCATGGACCAATTTCTCGGATTTGTATTTGGCAACGGTGCACAATAATACATAATTGTCTGATGTACAGAAACACATGTACCTACGATCGGTAGTAAAGGCTGATGCGTTATCCTTAATATCGTCCTTACCTCTGACAGCAGACAATTATCAAACGCGATACGTCCCTAGCTGAGTATCTTGGTGCTCTACAAGCGCTCGGTCCCAATGTGGAAGGGTGAGCGGTACCCCTGATATTCAGCAACAAGTTAAGTGCTGTCTTGAGAGAACATTGGGAAAAGTATATTGTGATTCATCCTTTGCCAACACTGAAGCAATTCATCAGTTTTCTAAATGAGGAAGCTAGAATCATGAAAGCGGTGCAAGCCAGTGGCGCTAGTCTTGGGCAACTAAACGCAAGAAAATCCCTTATTCCAACCACCGATAAGGGACACAAGGCACCACGAAGATCCAACACGTTTGTGGTGAGCACCGATACAGTGTCAGAACCGCGTTGTACTGCGTGTGAAGGTAGACACTGGTTGGGTCAGTGCGGATACTTCCGAAAGCGAACGGTAAACGATCGATTGCAGTTTGCCAAACAGAATCGACTGTGTTTAAACTGTTTAATGTCGGGTCATTTCCTAAAGGATTGTCCAAAGGTAAAGTCATGTAAACATTGCACATCCGCGCATCGTTCGTTATTGCACTTCGGCAATAAGCCAAGCGGGAACGAATCAACGCCATCGCAGTCAGTTACAACGACGTCCAAGGTGAAACCCGATAATCCCAGGTCAACTAATGTTCAAGAGACGGAACATACAGTTGATACGCTTCAAACAACCGCGTCTCTCTCGGAGATGACTACCTTACTAGCAACTGCTCAGACTTACATCCAGGATCACAAAGGTGAATATCAACAAGTAAAAATCATAATTGATAGCGCCAGTCAAGGCACCTTTATCACAAATTCGTGCGTTAAACGATTAGGCTTACGCACCCGGAGTGCAGCTGTACCTGTATTCGGCATGGCTCAGACTGCATTGGGGATCGCAAATGGAGTTGTTAGATGTTGGTTTTAACCGGTCGCTGGAGTCGAACTTCAAGTAGATGCTTTGGTAGTGGATAACATAACCAACTGTTCTTCTATATCGGTACATTCGCGGAACTGGGATCATTTGCAAGGACTGAAATTAGCTGACCCTACTTATTTCCGCTCACAACCGGTAGACATCTTACTCGGGGCTGAATGGTTTGCTTCGGTGATGCTAAGGAACACTATCACCGGCCCAGATAGGGCACCAAACGCTGTGGAAAGCATTTGGGGGTATTGTTTGATTGGTCGAGTAAGCAGACAACCGACAGCATTACAAACCTTTTGTACAACTGTAAACGGGCAACTCGATGATTTGATACGTAGATTTTGGGAGGTTGAGGAACAGCGCTAAGTGAAGAAGACCAAGAGTGCGAAATTCACTTCCAGTCGACGGTATCTCGTCTGTCCAATGGAAAATACGTGGTAGAATTGCCATTTAAAACTACTGCGCCCCCTCTTGGCGAGAGTCGCCAAGCAGTATTGCGTAGATTTCAACTGCTAGAACGTAGGCTCTCCAAGAATCAACAACTCCGGGAACACTACAATGCATTTATGCATGATTATCTAGCACAAAAACATATGGAACCCGCATTGCAGACATTCATTGGTAGTCGCGCTTATTTCATCCCTCATCACTGTATCTTTCGGAACGACAAACACTTCAGCAAGTTTCGTGTCGTTTTTGATGCATCCATGACAACTGAACATGGTCCATCCTTGAACCAAACACTCCTTACAGGCCCGAAGTTGCAGGCCGATATAGTAAAATTACTGATTAATTTCAGAAAGGATGAAGTGGTGCTGGTTGCTGACATTCGTCAAATGTATCAAAACATTAACGTCAGCAAGAAACACCAAGATTATCAAAGAATCTTTTGGAGATTTGCCCCAGAGGAACCGTTACTTGAATATTGTTTGACCACGGTGACATATGGCGTATCTGTATCACCGTTTCTGGCCATTCGAACCCTCCATCAACTAGTGTCGGATGAAGGGACAAATTTCAGCGAAGCCTCTCGAACCATACTGTCAAGTACATGCACGGATGATATTGTAACTTCAGTTCCATCAGTGAATGAAGCATTGAAACTGTAACGAGACCTCGTAGAGTTGCTCGGTCGTGGAAAATTCGAACTCAGAAAATGGATGAGCAATCGCCTAGAGGTATTGAAATCACTTCCTCCAGAACACTGTGCTGTCTCGGCGGTAGCGCTAAGGTTCGTAGGAGAGGTGGAACCTGTTGCAAAAATCTTAGGTTTAGTATGGAATCCAAGTTCTGATTGTTTCTCATATAACGTCTGCTTGACCCCCACATGTATTTCCAAACGGACTATCTTATCAGATATCGCTAGTCTGTTCGATCCAGTACGATTCATCAGTCCAGTCACATTCTTCCGCAAAACTCTCATACAACACCTGTGGCAAATCGGCCTCGGTTGGGACGAGCGGCCCCCCGTAGATGTGTGCAAGAAATGTACCCGATTTCGTCAAGAGTTGCTAGCTTTGAGGTCGTTCAAACTAGAGAGATGCCTAAATATAGATAGTGCGATTTAGTTGGAATTGCACGGCTTCGCCGATAGCTCTGAAAAGGGCTACTGCGGAGTAGTTTATCTTAGAGCTGTCCACGCGGATGGCAAGGTGACTTTGTTATTATTACTAGCTAAAACAAAGGTAGCTCCCATAAAGAAAGTGTCCTTGCCTCGATTGGAACTTTGTGCGGTGGTACTAGTGTCCAAGCTGCTTCATTACGTGTCACAGCAATTCGAGTTGCAAGGTAAGCTAACTGCGAGCACCGCTTGGACGGATTCCACAGTCGCGCTGAACTGGCTCCGCGCTCCTCGCCATCGCTGGAAGACATATGTAGCAAATCGTGTAAGTCAGGTACAATCATGGTTAACACCCGAACAGTTTCGGCACGTACCATCACCGTTAAATCCAGCAGACTGCGCATTCCGCGGATTATACCCACTCGAGCTGCTGAACCATCCAATGTGGATGTCCGGACCTGCATGGTTGGCGAAGCCATCTTGGAACTGGCCCACGACTAATAACCGAATCGACGGCGAAGCAGAAGAGGAACGCCGAGTGATCTCGTTTCATGCCACCATTCCGCAGCCGGATGACTCTTGGCACATCGTAGACGTTTGCTTAGAACGCTCGTCCTCACTCTCGTTTCTGAAACGTCTTATGGCATGATGCTTGAGGTTCCTCCACAACGCGCGCCAAAGGAAGGATATTAGCACAGGATGGTTGACTGCACACGAATTATCGGTTGCCGTGGTAACATGTGTGAAGCGGATTCAACAGCAGGAGTTTGCAGAAGATATACGACGTCTGGCAACCGGCAAGCAGGCCAGTATCCGGCATCGTAAGCTCAACCCGTTTGTAGACGAACATGGAGTGCTGAGAGTAGGGGGAATATTGTGTCATGCAACGTTGACACCCGGAAGAAAACATCCCATATTACTTCCAAAATCTCATCATTGCACTCATCTAGTGATTGAGCACTATCACAGACAGCACTTGCATTCTGGGCCACAAAATCCCCATGCGATTATCCAGAGACAATTTTGGATTATCTCCGGACGAGAGGTAATTCGCCAGCGGTTGTCAAAATGTGTCACTTGTTTTAGCACAAGGCCTTCATCAATACAGCCATTCATGGGTGATTTGCCGGCTACGTGATTTCAGGCCAAAAAGGCGTTCGCTGTCACGGGCATCGATTATGGCGGACCGTACGAGATTACTCTTGGTAAAATGAGAAAGGCCCGCAGATATAAAGGCTATATTTGTTTATTTGTATGCTTTGCAACAAAGGCCGTTCACATTGAGCTCGCGTCGGAACTCACTACCGAAGCCTTTCTTGCGGCATTACAGCGATTCATCGCTCGTCGAGGCAGTATAAATGAAATACATAGTGACTGCGGCACGAATTTTGTTGGAGCCAAAAACAAATTGGCTGACTCAAATGATTGCATCTGATGACCAAAATCGAATAATCGCTGGATATCTTGCCGATCGTGGAACTACGTGGCATTTGAATCCTCCTAGCAGCCCACATTTCGGTGGTCTTTGGGAAGCTGGCATTAAATCGGCAAAAATGCTAATACGCACGACAATCAGTAACCAAATTCTAACGTACGAGGAGTTCAACACGGTGATTGTACAGGTGGAAGCAACCCTGAACTCCCGACCATTGATGCCAATCAGCTCGGATCTCAACGATTTGCAGGCACTAACACTAGGACATTTCCTTTTATTGGAACCTCCTAGTGCACTACCAGAACCTGCGCCACCCGCTAACGCCGGTTTGCATGCTCGCTGGACACTTATTCAGCAAATCGCCAGGTCATTTTGGAACCGGTGGTCACGAGAATATTTGTGCACATTACAACAGCGAAACAAGTGGACGAAACTTGGTCCAAACACAGCAGAAGGTGCCCTTGTGCTTGTAAGAGAAGAGAAAATACCACCGATTCAATGGCGGCTAGGCCGGATAACACGAATCTTCCCTAACCCAGACGGTGTAGTACGAGTAGCAGAAGTCCGTACCAGCAGTGGCGTAGTCACCCGGGCAATGGTGAAACTATGTCCTCTACCCCTCGACTAGTTAGGTTCGCGTCTATTCCATGGTGTAACTTCACACTCATATCATTTGTTCCGAGGGCTTCCGTTCCGCACAGTCTACACAACGATCCCTGTTGGAGTGAATCATAACCTCTCGATCCTGAAGTATAACTTCCCTTGTTACACATCATGGAAAAGGATCTATAGTTAGTTTGTATTTAGTTATTAGACAGTTAGTACTAGGTTTTCGTTTAGGAATGGGATTCCAAAGTGGGCGGTATGTTCAGACGTAAAACTCGGCTGAACGGGTTAGAACCGGGGAGAGAGTTTTTTGGTTTGTTCTTGACTGGATGAATTTAACTTGTCACTAAGCGTGAGGCGTTTGTAGAGCGAAGTGTGAATAAGGTTGTGTAGTGTGATATCACATGTGTATAAAATATAATCATAGATTTGGTTTTGTGTGGATGAATGTGCGCCTTGAATTGTTGGGAGAAAAACCCTATAGACATTTAATCGGAAAGAGCGAGCAGACCAGGGACGGCGTCGCCCAAGAGCATCAAGCGACAAAGGTACGTGGCAATCTATATTTGTCCAGTCAGTCCAGTACTGCTCTCTCACTCGATATGTACAGTCCACTCGCTATCGATAATATAGTCCACTTTGTTATTCGTCCGGATAGAGGCAGGTTACCGGGTCAAAATAGTTATTCCGGTCCTGTGCTAATCAGTGTTTATTCACAAATTTTTTGCATTTTTGCCCAAATCGCATTATATGTGCGTTTCAGACTAAGAACAGCGTTTTGGGATTTACTTAGCTAAAAACAGCCGAAAATAGAAGAAACATTGGATTTTACTTGTAATCAGCGTCTGTTCACAAATTTCTCAACAACTAAAGTCTAAAACGCGTTATATGTGCGTTTCAGACCTAGAATGGTGTTTTGTGATTTACTTAGCTAAAAACAGCAGAAAATGAAAGAAACAGTTGATTTTACTTGAAATCTGTGTCTGTTCACAAATTTCTCAGCAACTCAAATCTAAAATGCGTTATATGTGCGTTTCAGACCTAGAACGGCGTTTTGCGATTTATTTAGCTAAAAACAGCAGAAAATGGAAGAAACAGTGGATTTTACTTAAAATAATTGTCTGTTCACAAATTTCTCAGCAACTCAAGTCCAAAACGCGTTATATGTTCGTTTCAAACCTAGAACAGCGTTTTGTGATTTACTTAGCTAAAAAGAGCAGAAAATGGAAGAAACAGTGGATTTTGCTTGAAATCAGTGTTTATTCACAAAAGTCCTTGCATTTTTGCCCAAAACGTTTTATATGTGCGTTTCAGTCTTAGAACAGCGTTTTGTGATTTACTTAGCTAAAAACAGCAGAAAATGGAAGAAACAGTGGATTTGGCTTGAAATCACTGTCTATGCACAAATTTCTCAGGAACTTAAGTCTAAAATGCGTTATATGTGCGTTTCAGATCTAGAACGGCGGTTTGTGATTTACTTAGCTAAAACAGCAGAAAATGAAAAAACAGTGGATTTTACTTGAAATCAGTGTTTATTCACAAAGGTCGTTGCATTTTTGCCCAAAACGCGTTATATGTGCGTTTCAGACTTAGAATAGCGTTTTGTGATTTACTTGGCTAAAAAGAGCAGAAAAAAGAAGAAACAGTGGATTTTACTTGAAAGTAGTGTCTGTTCACAAATTTCTCAGCAACTCAACTCCAAAACGTGTTATATGTGCGTTTCGGACTTAGAACAGCGCTTTGTGATTTACTTTGCTAAAAACAACAGGAAATGGAAGAAACAGTGGATTTTACTTGAAATCAGTGTTTATTCACAAAAGTCTTTGCATTTTTGCCCAAAACGCGTTATATGTGCGTTTCACACCTAGAACAGCGTTTTGTGATTTACTTAGCTAAAAACAGCAGAAAATGGAAGAAATAGTGGATTTTGTTTGAAATCACTGTCTATCCGCAAATTTCTCAGCAATTCAAGTCTAAAATGCGTTATATTTGCGTTTCAGGCCAAGAAAGGCGCTCTGTGATTTACTTAGGTAAAAAGAGCAGAAAACGAAGAAATAGTGGATTTTACTTGAAATCAGTGTTTATCAAAAAAGTCTTTGAATTTTTGCCCAAAACGCGTTATATGGGCGTTTCAGACTTAGAACAGCGTTTTGTGATTTACTTAGCTAAAAACAGCAGAAAGAGGAAGAAACAGTGTATTTTACTTGAAAGCAGTGTCTATTCACAAATTTCTCAGCAACTCAGGTCTAAAATGATATATATGTGCGTTTCGGACCTAGAACGGCCTTTTGTGATTTGCTTGGCTAAAAACAAGAAAATGAAAGAAGCAGTGGATTTTACTTGAAATCAGTGCCTGTTCACAAATTTCTTAGCAACTCAAGTCTAAAACGCGTTATATGTGCGTTTCAGACCTAGACCGGCGTTTTGTGATTTAGTTAGCAGAAAATGGAAAAAACAGTGGATTTTGCTTGAAATCACTGTCTCTTAATAATTTTCTCAGCAACTCAAGTATAAAACGTTTTATATGTGCGTTTCACACCTAGAACGGCGTTTTGTGATTTACTTGGCTAAAACAAGAAAATGAAAAAAACAGTGGATTTTGCTTGAAATAACTGTCTCCTCACAAATTTCTCAGCAACTCAAGCCTAAAACGCGTTATATGTGCGTTTCAGACCAAGGACGGCGTTTTGTGATTTACTTGGCTAAAAACAAGAAAATATAAAAAAACAGTGGATGTTACTTGAAATCAGTGTTTATTCACAAAAGTCTTTGCATTTTTGCACAAAACGCGTTATTTGGGCGTTTCAGCCTTAGAACGGCTTTTTGTGATTTACTTGGCTATTTAGGCTGATCAGCGTTTATTCACAAAAGTCTTTGCATTTTTGCCCAAAACGCGTTATTTGGGCGATTCAGACTTAGAACGGCGTTTTGTGATTTACTTGGCTAAAAATAAGAAAATTGAAAAAATGGTGGATTTTGCTTAAAATCACTCTCTATTCACAAATTTCTCAGCAACTCAAGTCTAAAACGCGTTATATGTGCGTTTTAGACCAAGAACGGCGTTTTGTGATTTACTTGGCTAAAAACAAGAAAATGGAAATAGGTGGATTTTTTCGAAATCACTGTCTATTTACAAATTTCTCAGCAACTCAAGTCTAAAACGCGTTATATGTGCGTTTTAGACCAAGAACGGCGTTTTGTGATTTACTTGGCTAAAAACAAGAAAATGGAAATAACGGTGGATTTTGCACGAAATCACTATCTATTCACAAATTTCTCAGCAACTCAAGTCTAAAACGAGTTATATGTGCGTTTCAGACCAAGAACGGCGTTTTGTGATTTACTTGGCTATTTAGGCTGATCAGTGTTTATTCACAAATGTCTTTGCATTTTTGCCCAAAACGCGTTATATGTGCGTTTCAGACTTAGAATAGCGCTTTGTGATTTACTTTGCTAAAAACAGCAGGAAATGGAAGAAACAGTGGATTTTACTTGAAATCAGTGTTTATTCACAAAAGTCTTTGCATTTT
>JAGJTL010000111.1:600479-613734 GCA_022063505.1 Calosoma granatense | reverse complement strand
GTTATTTTGAAAATTCTCAGTTAAAATTTAAAATACACCACATACCGCCATACATATCTAAAAAAACACTCTAGTGCGCGTGCACAACAGTAATAAATATAAACCCTTAAAATTTTAAATAGACAATTATTTTTAAAAGATGTCACTTCAGGGTCATCTGTATCATATACGAATTAACGTATAGGTACATATATTTATCTCTTTCATTTAAATGAGCGTGATAAGGATGGATTATAACACGCTTATCTTTAGACCGTCCCAACAAAACTACGACAAGCATAACAAAATTATCCCCGTTGTACTCGATACTATTGCAAGATGGACGCATAGCGACAATTTAAAATTTTTGACAGTAAATACATCATGGCTGACCTCATGTCTCCCATATTTAAGAAAAATTTTAAAACATTTTCAATTTTACTAAATAAAATTAGATCCGCATAAAAGTAGAGAACAAAATTAAATAGGGTTTATGTCTTACAACTTTTTGCCTAATATGTCTAGAAATTGCTAAAATATACAATATTAACATAAATTAGACAGTTGTAATGTACCGCAATAAAAAATTAAATAAACAACGCTGCTGATTGGGACGCAGTTGGCCTGGTTAAAATCTTAGCTCGTACTGTTCAACGATGACCTTGAAGTGACATCTCTTAAAAAAATAGTATGCATTTAAAATACACCACATACCGCCATACATACCTAAAAAACTCCCTCGTGCACGTGCACGACAATAATAAACATAAACCCTTTAAACACGTGCATAAAGTAATTAATCACACCCCCTACCGGAAACACCTGGTCTGGTCTGGATCTATCACGCTCTAGACTACTTCTACATTTGCACTAACCGAAATGCCACATTTATATTTACAAACATTATTATTCAGATTATACGAAACAATAATGAAGCGTGTAATAGCCCAAAACAGTGTGTTTTAATTTAAGGCGAGTACATAGATCTGTAGATGTAATTATTAAAGCCCGTCTAACATTGGCGCAATACGCCACGCCACGAAGCGTGAACTGCGCAAGCGCGTAAGACTAATTGCGTAATGTAAAGCGATCACGCAATGCAATGAACCGTGCATTGTCGAATTAGAACTTGTTCTACTTTCATTGCATTGCGTGTGCAAGCCTAGTTTTTTTTTTGCTTAATTTTCTAGTACCAACACAGTGGAGTTATCTCCAGAAAATTATACGTTTAATCACCTTTTTAGAGCGCCTTCTGTTGCGTAATAAGAATGCTGCAATTGCTATTAGCGCTGCGAAAATAGTTTTTTTTTTTCTTGATGTCATTTCGGTGAAGTATACACCGTAACAATTTGGTTAGGACAAAACTGTCAAAATGGATAGTTGGTATTAAACAAAACATTGTATCAAAAAGTATTGCACAGTACAAGGCACCGGAATTGCAGCTGTATGTATTGCATTGCATCGTACTGCACTGCATTGCACCAATATAAGACGGGCTTTACTTTCGCAATTCGCAATTTTACTCAATAGTATAATATGGTTTATTTTGCTCGAAAACAACAGTTCTTCAAATCGTGTTTTAAGTGTCAAAAATTCGCGGTTAAAAATTTAACTTTCATTTATAATGATCCATGCAATATTCCTATTATGCAATATATTTACATTACCTTGTCTATTTATATTCGGGGCCTGTCTCTCCTTCTGATAACGGAACATGCTTCCTTTTAAGAACTTTTACTCATAAAAATTCGAGACGAATCGCTGTTATATAGCAATGTACCCAACACAATAAAATATTACCTAAACGCATATTTGTATTATACATTAATTTGTATACTTACCTTTCATATACTTTTATAAAGTCGCTGGATCAATAACTTACCTATCTAGAACAGAACTGTTTATTTTTAATAAGCTGAAACACACTTTGTCAATGAAGTACTTCTAATACAATATTTTAATATTTTTACCACTTATTACAATTTCAATGTCAGTAGATTGCAAATAATAACAATGCTTCCCAAATAATGAAAGCAATTGGGTTGTGTACTGAGTTAAGAAAATACAATATCATATTTTCGCGTGCTTTATATTTACTCAACAATTAACTGGATATGATAAGGAGTAAATAACACTGTAGTACTTTCTTCTTACATAACCGAGAATACACAAAATATCTAAAGAGCTAATTTACACAGGTAACTTGTACGCACATAAGCTCACATAATCTTATTATATGGAAAATAAAATGCTTAATTTGCCTAACAACGGTTCAGTCAAATGCCATTTGTCTAGGAAAACAGCGTTTAAATATAAATGACTATTAGAAAGCTATTTGCCCATGTATATAATACTAGCCTAGTAAAAAGTTATTTGCGTAAAACAACTATTTTCCTGTGACATATAAATAGCTGATTAAAAACATTTATAAAAAGAAGTAAGCAGGCCGTGAAAAAATTAACTACGCAGAGTTAATTTACTGGATGATAATTTGGAGATGCAGCTGTATCTATTAATATGAGTTAATCAATATTATGAGTTTACAGTATATGAGTTTATTTTGAACGCTCTGTGTCCATAATGTGGTGACTTAAATCAAGCCAACAGTACATATTTTATTAATAAATTGACTATGTTTTTATGTTTTGTATTGTAACTTTAATTTTCTGTATACCACAATTTCTGTTACAAATATTAATGATGATATTAAATAACCAATTCCAAGAAACAGGAACGCACAACCCAACTGGATTATATTGAGAGGAACTCTTTGCGGATCATCTACTACATTTGGTGGAACATATATTATATCACTTATCCACTTATTTAACAAACCACCATAAAGAATATAAGACAGCAGCTTATTAAAATGTTCAAAGAAGGGAAATCCTTTCCGAAAATACATACAATGTTTGATATTATTATGAACGTTTTTAAATATATACAATTTCTTTTTTCCATTTTTATCTATGTATGTACTCGGCATCAAATATCTGCTTTTTATTTCTCTACCAATAAAAGCAGTATCTTTGGTATAATTTACTACGCGGGTAATGTACGTCACAAAATCCACTGTCTTTGCTTTCTTTGCAAGTAACATTTGAACTGGTATTCCACTTGAACTCATTCCAAGAAACTGTTGTTTTAGCATTATAACATTTAAATTAGATTCCACAATATCTTCCATTGTCGTAATTTGTTTCTCGTATACTGGCTTCATTAATATGCTAAGCAATTGTGACTGATATGTGGCTATCAAGAGTAGTGCGAACAAAGTCCAAGATACAACCAGGTATCTCATTACAGATGTTCTAGGAAACTGAACTGCACCATTCAGCAGCAGAATCAAAACCCCAAAAACACATTTGCCAAAAGAACTAGTCTCATTTGCAGCTTTACTAAATAACCACCAAATAATAGCATTTAAGATAAGCATACCAAAGACAGTGTACCATAATGTTTTTTGGAATATCAAAATTATATTTTTCCATTGTGCACCCAGTTCTGCAGTAGGTACATGCCATTTTAATATATCCAGGCGAAAAATACGAGTAGTATTAAAATCATATATAAAAGATTCATTAAAAAACATTGCACCACATGCCAAATCATGCATGTCTTCATATAAATAATACAAAAGTGATGAATACGAATAAGAGCCGTTATACAGTTTATACGGATACCCAGTGATATTTATCATTTTCATATCTTTTGTCAGGTTCATTTCTTTCATTATATTATTCACAATCGTTAGTTCAAAGCCCATATTCTTAGGATCGTCTGAGGTCGTATTAGCATCTAGCACAGCAGGAGGTTCATAGCCAGTAATAATTCTAACCTTGCATCCATTTAGCACTTTCGGTACTTTTACGGGAAATAGATCTTGCCATGGAATATTGTAGCAATTTCCTAATATTGCAGGTTGAATATCTTCTCCACAACTTCCATTTCCATAAGGAAAATATGTATAGATATTTGTATCATTGTTACGTAATACATTGACATTTAATATGTACCGGCTGTATGCTAAGTGAAATATGTTCTCTATATATTGTTCTCTATGATAAACAACTAGATATTTACTTCTTGGCTCCCAAATAGGAGTTAGATATAACTTCTTAAATACATTTTGAATTACCTGAACATCTTCTGCTATTATCACTATCATTTTATAACGCCATCCATTATTTTTTACTTCTTCAAATTTTTTTTTTATGTTCACCATAACTATTGATGATGTTACAGGATTAACATAGTGTATTTGGTTGATGAAAATGTCAGCTTCATTTTCATTTGAATAAATAACTAAAACACTTTCAAGTTTTGCTGAAGACATAATATTGAGAAAACAGGTTAATATTGAAGCATTTACTTTTGTATCACGTAGAAACGGATTTGTGATGTATTGTGCATTTAAAAATGCAACAATACATGTAATGATGCTAACTAATATTATTCTAAACATTATGTGGTCAACAACATACAGCGACCACTGTCACCCGTACAATACTTTCACATACGAATTGTGATCTAATATAATGTAATATGTAATGTAATATTATATAACTTGTTTTCTGAAGGTAAGTGGTGCTTAAACTCGTAATAAATGATACGACTTTATATATTTATTTCCATAAATTAATAGCTTTCTACTTCGTAAATTCATGTATATTTCCATTAAAATTTCGCTTCAAGTTCGACATCATGAAGAGAGCTACATAATGCGGATAAAACAGTATGTCCTTAACGATAGTCATCAATCATATATGATAATTACAATTTGCTGTATTATGTTTTGTAGGTACAAAAATAATAGAATTTCTTGAATTTACTGTTTTTTTAGAAATTATATGTTGATAATGTGTTCATTTATTAATAATTTGAATCAATCCAGAATAAATACCGATAGAAACAAAATATTATACCAAGTAATTTTTATATAGTCAGCGGAGCTAGATCCAGTGGAAAAGAATAACACATTTTCTAAGAAATAATTATATTTTAGAAAAAATACATACTTCCGATTGAGTTATAGAAATTTTATCAGTCTAACCCGAGCCAGCATAGTATACGGACGTGTCAGATAATTAATTATACGATTAATTATCACTAACTTCCTAGTGTCAGCCACGCAAGACTTGTTAAAAACGGTGATGTTGCTTAAATACAACGATTAATACTTTAAACGGTAAAATTACAAATATAAGCAAATATGCAGAGGTTGTCTCTAGAGGACAAACTCTGCAATTTCTCTTAAAATCACATATAATAAACCAATGTGAGACTATGGACCAAGCAGAAACAACAAATAGCACAACACCTGACAACGAAACACTGAAAAGGCCACCAACATCCGAGCTCGCAAATGCAATTAAGAGATACCAATGTAACTTCTTAACCCCCAACCGATTCGAAGCTCTGGTAAATGTATCAGAAGAGCGAAACCGTAGTCAAACGAAACAACAACCCTAAATTGCACCCATATTCCCACAACAATCAAATAATTTCCAAGAAATCATACGTGACCGAAAAAAGATACTGAAACATGGAAATTTCACAACAAAACAGTAGTGACAAAAAATGTCTCCCTTTCATTAAAGGAAGAAGAAATTAAAGAAAATCTAGAATCTTTAAACTTCTCTGTTATAAAAGTAGTTAGACTACTAAATAAATACAAAAACCCTATACCTGTATGTGTTATTGACTTGAAAAAAAAAACCGAAAAGTCTAAAGAAATCTTTAACCTACGCTATTTATTCCACGCAGTAGTTACAGTAGAAATGAAACAAAAAAGTAGAGACATTTCTCAATGCACAAATTGTCAAATGTAGGGACACACAAAAAATTTTTACCGACTGGAATCGAAATGTCACAAATGCACTGGAAATCATCATTTTAGTAAATGTAATAAGTCAGCGAATACACCACCGACGTGCGTGAACGGCGGCGACAACCACCCTGTAAATTACAAGGGCTGCAGATACTATTAAGAAGTAAAAGACAAAATCATCAACAAAAATAAATTCAGACTACAACGTGATCACCCCACCACAAACACCAGAGTAACAACAAGCAAAACTACTACAGCACCATCAATCGAAACAACCCCGGATTCACCCAACCCCTTCCTAGTACCTCAAAAACAACGCTTCGCACCTACATAAAAATACTCCAGAAAATCCTACTGCAGATAAAGATAAGACCCCCTATAACGGGAATATCGCCTTTCCAACAACCTTTCGTTTGCACCTATCTTAAAGACGGACCTGTATCTTTTATAAGTATTGTTTTCTTTAACTCGATTAGGCACGTGCGATTGATTATCAGAAAATGTTGCTTTGTGCTTCGATAGATACGTATGGTCATGTTTAATTAGCTCCATAATTAGTAGAGTATGGTGCGTTCTGTTTTTTTTCTGCTGGACAGAGAGTGAGTGATAGTGGATCGTTCCTAGAGTGTAGACGCGTGTCAGTGAATCACCAGGCTAGCTGGTTGTTCGTCCGAAAGAACCTTTCTAGTCGTAATATCCAAATAGGCGAGTGGCTGGAATAAAGTGTCTTGTCGGTAGCGGTAGAGCCACAAACAAGAGTATCGTCCCTGTAACGGCGGAAGTAACGGATTTCTCGGAGGAAAGGGCTGACGAGGACGTGTACGGTGTCCAGTGGTGGACCAATGTCCTCCAAAGGCTAACCCAACTTAGTGGTGGAAGAACGTACGGTATTCCAGAACATGAGATCAAGCCACGACACTCGAGTTAAGTACTATCCCCCCTTGTTTTCTGGAATGAGTTACAAGAACGAACGACTCCATTTTGTTTTATAGACTCACTTTAACATAGCATTTAATGTAATTAATGTAATGGTTAGTAACCAGACATATATTTGTAACGTAACTTTGCAGTTAACTTAAAAAGGAAAAAGTTTAAATAATTAATTTAACTTCACGTATGACGGATTTCCGTTTACATTCATGTAAAATTCAGTCTTGTTCTTCGTTGTTGGCCTCTCCACCAGCGAAGTCGTTTTCTTTTAACACAGTTTTAATTTGACTGTGGAATTATATCAGGTTCTCCTTTGTGAGTTCCTTTTCACTATTTTTGTATTCAATACTTGTCTGAACTACTGGATTGGTCAGATACATATGCACGTGTCTGCTATTTTCTTTGTTCTTTTGGATAGTAATAATATCATTGTAATTTAACTGTAGAATCATATCAGATTCTCCTTTGTGAGTTCCGTTTCACTATTTTTTTGTACTCAATACTTATCTGAACCACTGGATTGGTCAGATACATATGCACGTATCTGCTATTTTGTTTGTTCTTTTGGATAGTAATAATATCATTGTAATTTAACTGTAGAATCATATCAGGTTCTCCTTTGTGAGTTCCTTTTCACTATCTCTGTACTCAATACTTATATATTATTTGTTTTAGAATTACTTTTGTCAAGATTATTGTACAGGTCAGGCGCACGCGCTTGTTTTGTTTGATTTCACGCTTTTCTCGTAATTAAAATCCAAGTTAGAATTATTGGTATTTCCAGCGAGATTTATTTATTTTTTTCTCTTGGCATAACGGCCCTTCCGTCACCCGATATAGACTACCCCATTCCTATCTTTCAAAACCTTAAGATTATGAACTGGAACGCCGATGGGCTAAAAGTAAAAAGAGCTATCACCATTGATTTTATAAACAGATATAACATAGACATAGCCTGTATTTCTGAAACGCATTTCATCCCGGAAGAAAACTATAGATTCGAACGAAACGCCCAATGGGTATCGGGAGGGGCAGCTATATTAATAAAAATAAAATAAATCATCACGAAATCCTACTACCTAAACTCACAGTGCTGAAAGCAGTGGCAATAGAAGTTAAACTGCAAAACAATGAAAGTATAAAAATAGTGGCAGTGTTTCAGCAACCAAATCGCAGAATATCCGAAGAAGACGTAAAGAGTATCTTCACAAGTCAATAACCAACTCTATTATTACGAGACTTAAACAGTAAGAACCAGCTTTGGGGATGTCATGCTAACAATCCAAACGGTCAAAGACTAGAAATTATTCTCAAAAATAAATCAATCAATATCTCCACCCCATCTGAACCGACACACTTACCGTATCGAAAAGACCACCATCCAGACATACTTAACTTCTTATCTTACTATACAAAAACTTTTACCGTCCTATTACACACACTGCAATATGCGAACTTGATTCTTATCATATACCAGTAATTTTAAACTTCTCGTATCAAACAGAAATCATACCACAGCCAGAAAGATTATACAACGGTCGAATAAACTGGAAAAAATTTAAACAAGAAATCGACGTAAACTTAAAGCCACCAGAAAATCTAACTAGCAAAATAGATATAGACTGTGCTATCTCTCATTTCACGACAGCAGTAATGGAATCAGCCAAGTACTCAACAACCAGAAATGAAAAAAGTAACCAAAATTACAATGATACACCTGAATCCATTGAAAAAATTATTAAAGAAAAACATAAAATTAGAAGAATTTCCAAACCACTCACAATAAGATCTACAAACGAAAATGGAATAGACTAACACACCTAGTGCATAGATAGCTATAAAACCACAGAATTAATAATGACCAAATAGATATTTATGTAGCAAGAGCGTTATGAGGATGATTATGCCCGGAGGATGAGATGATCCAGCCCGAAGGCCTTTGGCCCGAGGGAAGGATGTCGGCCGATGGACATAATCATCTAGTTGTTGTTTTATATAGAAATAAAGTTAATAATTTGCGGGCATAATAAGCGGGCGTAATGATCATTACGCCTGCTCATTACACCCTAGGGTGTTATGGGCTTGTTTTCGTATCTCGTATCTATGGTCAAATCAGCTCGTTATAGGTAAGTTTAATATAAAATACTTTACAGATCTAAACCCCAGAGACACGAAAATGTGGCAAGCCACAAAAAATACTGCGGATTCCAACAACGATACCACCAATAAAAAGAGGAAATGTATCGATCACTACTGACAAAGAAAAGTGCGAAGTTTTTGGGGAATATTACGAAAAAGTATTTACAGTTAACGAGAGCAACACAACTGAAGAACTAGAAAACGCAGAAGAACCAAATTTTATCTCTACCACCATACAGTCAACATCACCTAAAGAACTAAAAGAACTCATCAATAAACTGATCAATAAAAAATCTCCCGGTCACGATCATATAACTAACTAATATTTAAAAACCTTCCTCGAAAAGCCATTAGTTACTTCTCCTCAATATTGAATTGCAAACTTGGAAACATGCAAACATCATAATCTACCCGGCAAAAATAAACATGTCCCTGGTAGCTATAGACCAATAAGCCTATTACCAACCCTATCAAAACTCCTTAGAAAACTCCTCAAATCCCGTCTCGAAAAATTCCTAGCCAACAAAAATATTATACCACCATTCCAATTTGGATTCCGCACGCATCATTCTACTACCCACCAACTACTTCGATTGTCTGAAATAATAGCAAAATGTTTCGAAGATAAATTACACACAATAATTCTCTCTTTATATGTAGCACAAGCATTCGATCGTGTTTGGCGCAGCGGACTTATTCAAAAAATGATGCTCCTAGAAACACCATCTTATCTCTTTCATATCATAAAATAATTCCTATGCGATCGAACATTTCAAGTCAAAATCAATAACATTGCAACTGATACTGCAATTATATCTCAACACACCAACGCAAACATTGCTAGAAACAATGTTCAAACAGTTATAGATACATTAACACCGTGGCCTTGAAAATGGAAAATAGAATTAAACTCCAGCAAGTGTGAATCCAAAATATTTTCACTTAAAAAATTCACAGATCCACAAAACTTGATCACTGACAACAACATAAGGTGGAACTCAAAACATGAGTCAATCAAATACCCCGAAATACATCTCTACTATCGTCTTATATGGGCACAGCACATAGAACATAAACTCAAAGAGGCAAACAGACGTCCAGGAATGCTATATCCCATAATAAATAGAAAATCCCGTACAAAACCAGACTGTACAAAATTAATACACGTCTTCAGAATGTGTATTAAGTATTGTTATCACATAATATGAACATATATTTACAAATATAACAATATAACGTACCATTTTCCTGTTATATTTTGTATATGAGAAAAAACTGTGAATGAATAAAAAAGTGTTATTTTATTAACTGTGTATATCATTATGTATTCATATTTCTCATATTAGAGCGTAACATACAATTTGTTAAAATTAAACCCATAGAATGTTTTATACGTGAATGAGGTACATTTTAAATTTCCCAACAAAATTCCAATTATATTTAAGAAATTGACTAAAATATGGTATTCATGAATAATTGTCAATGTACAATGGAAAAGTACCAATAATAAAAGTATTTAAAATATCAGATTGTTTAAACGTTAATGTATTTTTAAATTCTATTAGTAAAATGTGTCACCAAAGTGAAGTTTTCTTGTTATTTCATTTCTCAATGTTGGCACTACTCGTAGCAAACTTAATATCACGTTACTCCGCCGGACGAATCAGAACGCAGGCCATCTTGAATGGGAGGTCAGTTTGAAAATTTAAATAAACGAATCTAAAAAATTACATAGTTAAAAATGGATAACAATAATACCAATCAAACAGTCTTTAAACTATGTATATTCAGCAACTGATTAATATTATATGTGAATTTAATGAATATGACATATATTTTGAATTTATTTAAGGTTTTTCGAACATTATATATGCTCAAATTGAACATGAATGTGGGGAACATTAATTTATGAAGGTATATTCTTTTCAACAAGCTTCTGTTGTTTATTAAAATAATTTATTAATATTAAACAATGTGTTTTTTAATGATTTGTTAATGTGTAATGTGCATCCTAATCATGCGTTATGCCTTTACCGATGTTATTACAATAGTCTTTGCTCAATATAATACACATTTTTTTGTTTTATTAATAAAAATTGTATAAATATGCACTGAAAAAAGATAACCGGGCCTAATGGGCTACAGTGACGCGCGTATTGGGAATCGTGTGTTGCGTCACCATGACGGGCTAGCTTCTCAAATTTAACCAAGAATATATAAAGAAAACAACTAAGAAATTTCTCCACAAACTGCCATTATGCCAAAGTAGCTTTCAACTTAACCTGGGAAAAGAATACAACGAAGACACCTACAGAAATCCCACAAGACCTCTATGCAAGTAAAACCAATAGCCAACGCAACAACTAACAAGAATCCATACGACACGCACCTAGTCCCAAGGGGATATTAACGTACTGACCCTCCAGCGTCAATCTAACGGCAAATATTCTGTAAATGTAAACACTGTCATGTATAACATTCTTAATTGTAGATCTGATAAAACTTACTTTAAAAAAAGCAATTTTATAGGTTATACTGGGTATCCAGTGCAAATGTCTTTACAAACTGCTAAAGCCAGCGTTATTGCTTTTGTAGTTTTACGCTATATTGCTGTTGAAGAGAGATTGACTGTACTTAATAGCATGGTATAAAATAGAATTAATACATTACTTACCTGTATCATTCATATGCTTGTAATTTGAACTGCCACTTTTATAATTCTAACCATATATATTTATAATAACACCTGAATTTAATTACACAGTTACAACAATAATTGTTGTTGTTATTATAAATAATTGATTATAATCAATGATTTCTAATTTTATTGTTTCCATCTCTTTCTAAAATTATGTGGGACTTACAAGAAACTGTACCTTTATTGACTATTGTAGACGCTCTAGAATTCTGTATGAATGGTCCTGATACATTTGGTTCAGAAATATCGTTTTGCGGTTGTGTTAATTAAATGTTATTAGAGTACACAATAGAATAAAATTAGTGACAAGAATATTAATAAAAAATTCTAGCAAAATTGTTTCGCATGAATTATGTATACCTAGCTAACAGCGTAATCAGTAGATAGAAGGAATGTTAATACCATGTAACATGAGAAGTTAGTTAAATTATATATAAGCAATATTATAATTGAATGTTCAAAATTGCGGGTGGTAGTAAGCATGTGTGCAAAAAATATAAACAAAGTATTGGAAAAAGTGTTTATAAATTGATGTGTAGTGGAAAATGTAAAAGTTATTTACACATGGAATGTGCAGACTTATCTGAATTTGAGGTAAGGTTAATGCATAAAGAAAAACGAGTGTGGTTTTGCATTGATTGTCAAACTAAGGTTAATCAAAGTCAAAAATTGCAGCAATCAATGTAAAATTCAGATCGCCTGCAAGTAAGCAATCAGAGCAGCTCACCTACCAAACAAACGGAGGTGAATTTGAGTCTACTATATAGCGAAGTAAAAGTACTCAGAGAAGAGATAAAAAATTTCCAAACATCCATGGATTTTATAAATTAAAAATATGAGGAAGAAAGGAAGAAAAATCAAGTATTTGTAGAAATGCTACAGGATATGAAGAAAGAAAATGAAGTGTTAAAAACAGAATTGTTATTAGTAAAAGAATACATGAATAAAGAAGAGTATTTTAAAAGAGATCAAAATTTGATCTTAGCTGGATTATGCAGCAATGAAAAAGAAAATGAGGTAGAAATTAAAACAAAAATTATGAAGATTATGAGAACATTAAAATCGAATATAGTAGAAAAAGATATAATCGAACTAAATAAAATACATACGAAAAATAACAGATCGCTACTTATTAAGATTCAACTAAATTCAATTGAGAAGAAAAAGGAAATTCTAAGTAACAGAAGAACTAGATTGGGTACAGACACCCATGCCTGTAGCTCATCGACGTATATTCAAGTCTGGATAAATTACAAGAAATTCATATTTATTGAAATTTGCTTTTAAAATTCATAATCCTAAATAGTTGACCAAAAATAAAATAATAAATGTAAAATATGAAATTATCTGCAAAAACATCTACTTTCTTTTGTTGACAAAAGAAAAGCTTAGTCGGCTATACATTAATCTTCTTTTGTTTAGAAAAACGTCAAAAACTCATTTTAAAATATTTTTTTCTCTTATATCCTTATGTAATTTTTCACAAATAAAAAAACAGAAAAATTTGTCATAATTTTCTGCATATGTAGGAATATTTTGAAAAAAATTGATTGGAAAATAAAGGAGAAAAAAAATAAAAACTGAAAAAAATTTAGAAAATAATTTTTTTTTCAAAAATACCACGCACAACTAGACAATAATATGTATCTGTAAAAAAATTTCATCAAAATCGGTTGGAT
>JAGJTL010000111.1:567150-578344 GCA_022063505.1 Calosoma granatense | reverse complement strand
TATTAACAGTTTATATGTGAAATATATTTAATAAAAAAAATTCTCGAGATTATTAAATCTTTATTTCTGCTTTTTTAAAACTTTTTTGCTCATGTGGCTGCTTTTTTGGCAAAATGTTAAACTTTTGGAAGCACTTTTTCTTCAAAATCTTTGCTTATTTTCTTGGTCTTTAATCATAAGCAAATACCTCCGACAAGTACTCGGCGCAACAGCGTGATCACTTAGCGTTTTGTGCTTTTAAACTACAAATAATAAGGTACGTTTATAAGCGTACAAATATGTATGAGGTGGACAAACGAATACATCTTATAAACGTAAATTGCATGTAGTTATTGATGGTATATCATGTCTATTTAGGTACGTAGGTTTTATTTTGTGTGCTAGTTAAGGACTGGAATAGAAGTACTTCAGTTAAACCAACAATTTACCAAAATAAATTATTCATATTTCATAACAGTTTTATATATTTTTGTATACATTATTTACTTGAATAAATTCTTCTGCCAGTTGATTCTTTTTTTCGAGAGATCTAGTAAATTTTATGCAAATAGGAGTGGTATTCACCAGGATATCAGTTACACTAACTTACAGGAATAATTTATCTATAACATGTTTGCCTGATACCAAATCATTCAGCAACATCTCTTATACAACATTTATTTTCAGAAAACCTGCCAAAAGAATTATTTTTCCATTACTCCTGTATTTCATTTCTTTATAAGAAGAAATATGCTAGAAATTGCCAAAGAAATTACTATTATGATTTTTAACAGATGATATTGGTATTCCGCTATGTAGGGATTGACCAGGGTAGAATGACGATTTTGAAAAATTTTTATCTTTCTCGGGACTGGACAAAGAAATAAGACATTTCAGGTTTCCTTTTCGGTGTTGTAGAAAAATTAACGGTAAAGTGGAAACTTTAATAGTTTTCGTAAAAGTACAAAAATTGGATTTCACGCGATGCGACGCAGCGATGCAAAGTGTCGTAACGCTGGTAGGTATTCTCATTTATGCGACACGGAGCGACAGCAGCGCGATACTTTGCAAGGAGTAAAGTCCACAGTTGACATTTGTTCGCCTTCCAGTGACAATATATTTTTTTCTTAAAAAAGTCTAGTTATTCATCGAGTACTGATGATGACGCATTCGTGTTAGTTATGTGCCACAAATATGCAAAATTAAAAATAAAAAAAATAAAAAATTAATATTTGTCCTTCAGGTCGTACACCTCTACATATTCAGCCACAAGGACGATCAATTGCTCCACCTTTCCGTGATCCATTGTATTCATTTTTAAAAACACCATGTGCACTGTTCAAAATAAGTGTTGATACTGGGCGACACCGCGCGACGACATAAAAAAACGCGTCGTCATCTGCAATGTAGCGCAAGTGAGAACGTATTCATTTAAAACAACACAACATTTATCTAGCGACACTTTGCATCGCTGCGTCATGTCGCGTCACCGAGCTGAGTGTAGCGCTAGTGAGAATCGACCTTTACAATTAATCAATACTAACTTTGAAATATTTTATCATTTTTTAATTTTTATGTTCACTATTAGACCAGTGCTATTTGCATTTTCAAATATTCTTTCATTTTCAATAAGTAAACTCAACTATGCCTTATTGGCCTTCTGGTATTCTTGTGTGATACAATGCATTATTTTGTAACCGGCAACACATTCGTCCTTATCTGTTTCTTTTGTGCATGTTTCATGAAATCTTATTATTCCTTCGTATTTCTTCGGATCCATTTTTCTATAATTAGCAAATAGTGTCTTAATTTGCGTCATATTTAACTTGTTGTCGGTTACCTGGAATGACAAAAATAAAATACATATAATCCGGTAATACAAATATAATCCGGTAAACCTGTACAAAACTTACAATGCCCATTTCTTTACCCTTGCAAGCAATAAAACATTGAAAGGTTCTAATTTGTGCGACATCTTTCGGTACAGATTGTTCGTCCACTGTCATAAAAAATACATGTTTATTTATAGTTTTAAATATACTTTATATAGAGAATCATGCCGGGCCCAATAAGCTGGCCCCAGACACATGTGTGTTTATCTAGTTCATCTTCTAATATGTGAATATGTATTGATTTTAGTAATATTTATAACTAGTTGTATTTTATCAAACAAGCTAAATTATACTACGATACACAACATCCAACTGTGCTGGAATATTAATAGCAAACTTCACAAATAAATAAAAAATATTTGAGGATTAACATATCCCAATTTTCCAGGACGTAGGGATAATCAATCAAAGAAACATTAAGTGTTATGTAGCAATAATTTTTTTTGTTCACATAATAATAAAATAGGTAAGGAAACTTAGTTTACTTTTGACGTTATTCCGAAAAAAGGTTTGGGAACTAAGTTTCGTCTCCAAAAATAGCCTTGATTAAAACTAAGTGTATTGAAACGATTACAGTATGCCAGTATCCATAATTTATAATTTTGAATTAATAATAATATTACCATTTTTAAAATCTGGTTTCTTCTTACAGACCAAAAAAGCCTTTACAAATTTTTTCAAGTATTCAACATCAGGCTAAAATAAAAATATAAAAACTTATTTTCTATTGATATATCCTACATAGTTGGCAAAATCAAGAATTTCAAATAGAGTAATTAATATTTCACTGTTATAGCACATACTTATTTTCCAGTAAATTATGTATAGTAGAAATTTTAGCAAAAGAGCTGTAAAGTAGTGTTAGTTTACAATAACGATTAGTATGTACAGTACTTACATCAACAGACACGGCTAACATAGCCAATATGCTTAGGACGACAAATGCTACCTTCATTTACGGTGTTTGGATGCTGACTGGATATCAGTTTATGATTTGTTGTATTTATACAAAATGAAAATATCACAAATTGCCTTTTTTCGATAGGAAACAAATGTTTGTCAATAATATTCTTTTCAAATTTCAGTTGAAGGACGTTAATAAATGCTTAATGTTGCTACCTCAGAACACTGGGATATAGCGTGATATTCTATTTATTTATTTAATACTAGCTGACCCGCGCCATGGTTTACTATGGCATTTTTTTAAATAAATCATGGAAATTAAAATTTTATTTTATTTATATATACCATACACCCCAACTCTAGTCCTATTCCACGCACCCTGGTAACATTTATAAGTTATAATGAGTATCAGGATGTATCTCTATGAAAATTGTTCAAACTATGCATAAACCTTTCTGACATCAAAACAAACATATTATGTAAATTTGAACCCAATCGGTTAAATAATTTCCGAGTCTCTAAGCCCCATACCAAAGAACATTCATTTCGTATATAGATTAATTTACCGCATGATCCAGTACCTTATTCGGCACTGCATAATTTGTTATGCTACTGTTACTATACTGCGCGATCCTGATGCAGAGTAGTCGTGTTGTTTCTGTCGTGTTACAGTCGCACTGGGAACGGCCTGTTGCAGATTCACCGGTTACTGTACCGTCCTACCTCTCATCATAATTGTCCTTTCATAAATTAATAATATTTCGCTAGGGTTTCCAGTAATACTTGATGTATTAACATCGGCCCATAAATGTGCAACTTTTATGTCTAATTTAACCGACTTCGTATCTCTTATGGTTTCGGAGATCGCAATGGTGAGCATTCTGAAATGCTCCACCCTGTATATATATATATATATACACCACTGGGCGTTTGATGCTCCGATAAGTTTCTCTTTTTTTGGCCCGGTAGGTGGCGCTAGAATCGAGATATTTGCGAAAATGTGCATTTATGGTCTGATTTGTCTCATATTCAGAATGTTTGTAAGCCCAACGATTTATTTGTTTATACCAAAAAATGAAGGGACAAAAAATATTGTACACGAGTCAACATTACAATAAAGTATTATTATGAGCGCAGAGATACATCTTGATACTCAGAGAATCATTATATCTTATAAATGTTACCAGGGTGGAATAGGACTAGAGTAGGGGTGTGTGGTATTGTGTGACTTCCAGTAAAATAAAATCTATAAAAATAAAATCGAATATTAATTTCCTTAATTTATTTAAAAAAATTCCATAGCAACGCATGGCGCAGGGTGGCTAGTTATAAAGATATATATAAACAAAGAGAATAAGAAAAATATTAATGTAGATCTAGAAAAGAATATTTTTAATTATAGATTTAAATTATACAAAGAGGTAGCAAATATATCCACTCAATCTTGAATAGAATGGCGAGTTAAGGGGCTATACTTGTTGAACAAAACGTGCTCAAAACATGCCTCAACGTTTTCGACATTTTGGCTGTCTCAGTAAATTTCAAGAGCTATATGTTTTTTTATCAGAAAGTGTGAACTATATACTAGATCGGTATGTTTCATATTGAGAATAATGGCTATAATAAAGTAAATATAAATTATTGAAAAACCGTGAAAATAGCCATTTTTTAACACACATTTATTAATACCGACATTCAGAAATTGAAACATGTGGAAACGTACCACCTTAGAAAATGATGTGTCCTTTAAGTTATAAAAAGAAAAATTGTTTCATAGTGTACACATTCTGAGAAATGAGCAAAACCAAATAATGAATTTTTTAAATGCATAATAGCACACACAGATGGCACGACAAGCTGCAATTCAGTTCCGACTGATATAACTCCGCCCCAAATCTAGTGTTGGGCTTCTCCAGCGAGGAAAGCGGAATGCGTACGGTTGCAAAACACGTGTGTTTAATATAATATACTTTAAGTTTATTTATGATTTTTGATTTACATATGTTTGTCAGGGTCTCATCCGCAATACACAAAACAATCCGTGCACTACGCCATTCTAAATACCGTACTTTCGTATTTTTCCTTGACTCTGGTGGTGCACTAAATCTTATAAAATACGTGGCGCCCTCAAACTACCCTCCTGTTCACTGTTATGAATACCCACCCCTCTCTCCGCAAGCACTGGCTAGCCAAAGGCTAGAATCATTAAGGAAACCGTTGTGAATACAATAAACCGGTAAATTGCCGATCATAAAAGTAGATTCCCAAAAATCTGACAAAAGGTCGGTACGCCACGTGGTGCTTTTTTCTGGAACTAAATTTAACATGGAGAAGTATAGGACAGTTTCGTATTTTGCACAAATCTTGAATACTAGTGCAAATATTGCTATGAAAAAATATGTATCATATGTAGAAAATGAGCCACTAGAGCAAACATTATTTTTAAAAGCAATCCTGAACGTTCGACGGTTTTCAACAAAAACTGATTTTTAATCAATTTAATATAATTTTTTCAAAATATAAAATACGACTTATTGTTAAGAATACTTTTTACTATGTATGTGCGTCAACAGAAATCAAATATTTTTACTATGAAAATAGATTCTTGCAAAACGGATTTTACAAATTACTAATTTTTAACATTTTTTTCCTAACACAGATAAACATTATTAATAAAATAAATCAATAGACAGTATGTTCTCAATCCCTTTTAACAACGTTGAAAAAATCAGATTTCTAAATAGTTTCATTACAAAGATATTTGAACTTGAAAATGCCGTTTTTGGCCGGTTTCAGCGATCCCGCGGCATTGTTATTACGCCCGCTGATCGTTAACTTTATTCCTATTTAAAAATTACAACAAAAAACATGGATATGCAATACTATACTAATTATTAACTTTATTACTACATAAAAATTACAATATATGATGAAAACATAGGTATACAATACTATTTGTTAACAACATTTCCGAAATGAAAATGACAGTTATATTACACTTGCCTGTCATTAGCTGTTTTCACCTTAGATACGAAATACAAAGTCCTTGGCAACGCATATGTCATAATTATTTTAAACTGTCATAGGTAATTAATTTTTGATAAAAATAATAGGAAAGTGTAATATAAAGTCTTGTATGCATTACAGGCGTTACTAGATGATTATGCCCATTGGGCGACATCCTTCCCTGGATCATCTCACCCTCCGGGCATAATCATCGTCATAACGCCCTTGGTACATAAATAACTATTATCGTTTGTTTAAAATTATTTTTGTTAATTATTTGTTTTGAAACATGTCAAAATTTTGATTTTTTTCAATTCATGACATTGTTAATAATTTATAAAACATGCTATAGATTTCCAAACGATATTTTGAAAGTATTAATGTACCTTGAATGAAGTAAGGTATTGTAATATGTAGAAAACTTCATTTCATGTAACTTGACACATTCACATTGTATTTGTCAATAATGAATATTACTAACGTAGCTAATCTTTATGAAGAACTCGAAATGGCCGTACGAAGACGAAGAAATAGATCTTCCATGACATTACGATCGGGCAGTTCTTGTAGTTGCGCGTCAAAATCTTCGTTCTATAAAAGAAACGTGAAAACAATTATTATATCCGCCATATTAGGTAAAGTATGCTCTTATTTTATATTTGACAGTTACAACAAGTATTTTCTTATTCCAGTTTTAAGCGGTGCAGCATTCACTTATTTTTCTATTAACGAAGATGTTGTTGTGAAACATCACATACATATGATCGAAGTACATGTCTAATATCTTACATGTTTGAAAATAAATAAAATATATTAATTTTTGTAGACACAAATCGCTGAAATCCTTAACTCCTTGCCAGTGTTACGACGAATTGCCAATAATGTACAAAACAATGTGCACAAATGTAAATACAGTAAAGGTATAGTTCTTATTTGTAATGAAATCCACAATTTAGAATTAACTCTTTGTGGTCGACATATTTGTGAAGTGTTAGCTCTCTTTTTTGGGACAGCACGAGGTGAAATACTACCAGTGTCCTTATTTGGATACACAATTGAAAACGGTTAAAATTTTTGTGTTTCTTACTTATGTATCTAATATACCAGTGAAATGATAAAATATAGTGAATTACATTGTTATAATCTTGTAGAATCAGCATTAATTGATCAAGTGCGTGGTGTTGTGAGGGAAGAATTGGAATATCAAAATGCGGATAAAACTGGCAAACCAGATTACGCACTTGAAAGTGCAGGTAATTAATGTTAATGTACATTCTCGTCAGCAACGTACGATATTGTAACATTATTTTAGGGGCTACTATAATGAGCACTAGAAAGACTGAATCCTATTATACTAATAGAAAAGCTCTGTCATTATTTGGTATACCACTGTGCAGGTCTAGTAATGGTCCAAATGCAATGATTCAGGTTATAACACTAATATATAAATATTTATCCAATACATAACTTATGTCAGGTTTCTAGGACAAAATTCAACAATCTCGAACCAAAATCAACAATATTGAATCTGTCTGTGTCGCATTAACGTAGTTTTTCTTCAATATTGTTCGTTTTGATTTCAGATTTAAATTTAAAAAAACCTCGTCTTAGAGTCACAGCATTCGAATATCCAAATAATTCATATGTTTCTTGCTGTATTTAGTGTTTCATGAAATATTTTGTGGAATATTTGTAGCCTGGAGTAATGCCTGGTGAATGCTGGGTCTTCAAAGGGCAAACTGGTACTGCAGTAATACGGCTAGTAACTAAAATATATGTAACAGGAGTCAGTGTAGAACATATATCACGAAGTATATCACCCAGTGGTGAGACCAATACTGCCCCGAAAGAATTCTCCATTTGGGTAAATACATTTTCCTTTCACCGTCAGAACATAATTTTCTAACAAATACATATTTGTATGTAGGGGTTACAATCACTTGATGATAAAGAAGCTTTCTTCTTCGGTCAATACACGTACGATACAAACAGCTCCACAATACAGCACTTCCCCGTTGTACATAAATGTTTACGCACGTTTGATATTATTGAATTTAAAGTACACTCCAATCATGGCCATCCAGAATATACTTGTATATACCGGTGAGTCATTACAAATTTTAAACAAACAATTATGCAGTGGGGTTTTTGTATCGTTTTTTGATTTTTCTGTGTGTAATTCTCTGTTTTAAAATATAAACATTCGTTTTTACTTTATTGCAAAATTCTAACAGGTATCGCACATTATGCTAATGACAGTCTTACTACGTCAGAACATGATGGGATTTCAAAGCATTTGAGATATATGTAATATGTATTTAACATGTTCTATTTAAATTGCGAAAGAGAAAAGTGTTATGTATATTAGTGGTACATACAAGTTTTTTTTTTATATAGTTGATATTTCGATAAACGTAAAAAAACCCTTGAAATTTATACGTAAATATGCGTTTGTTAAATGGGGATATACAGCCATATTCGTGGAATATTTAAACCAAGTCTATTTGCATTACTATGAATACGGCTGATACTGTTTATTGTATTAAATAATTAATGTCTTTGTACTTATTTGTATATAACATATTTTATAGATTACGTGTTCATGGAGAATTAGGACAAAACTAGCAAAGAAGCATGGTGTAAACACAAAAAATGGATTTATATTAAATATTTACACAGTTATTTGGCTCTACATTTATATTTCTTTCTATATTTTACAATGTATTTTCTTATACAAATAATTATAATTACTGACTACATGTAAAGTATACATCAGAACGGTTACATTTCTGAAATGTTTACTCAATTAAATAAAATCAAATCTTTTCTGTCACATTAAAGACTACTACTATTATTGATAATTAGTAATAAATAAACGTGTGATTTCGTGAGAAACATATTATACTCGAGGAAGCCGTCTGGATATAACATGGGGAAATTCCATATATAAAGAACAGCTGTTTTCTACTTCTAAAGCATCTAACACATATATGTTCCAGTCACTTATTGACATTTGATGTGGAACGTATCCCTTGCGCTATGCAACTTTTTTCGGCCCATGTAAATTGTAGTCGGCACTGTATCACGTTAACGGACATTAATAAAATATAACCGGAGTAGTTCGGATATCGACCGTCCAGCCGTTTGCAATATCGAATCTCCACCCTGTAAGATTTTTACAATTTTTTACCTGTTTCGGTTAAAATATTTAATACATATTAAGTAAATCTTCCAATGACTTATTGACTTACCTATACATGTATGGTGTGAAAGATATGTAGCTATTCGTCCTTGATTCACCTTGCAAGGTACAAAAATGGACTTGTTTTTATGGTATTGGCTTATAACTATATAGAGAAAACGGAGTTGTCGTCTGCACATTTAACACTAATCTACTTTTTCAAAACAGTGTAAATTGTACTCGACGTATTACAGCTGTTAGATGTTCAGATACATTTCTTCTTACGGTACCGAATCTCTACAAATCATGGAAAAATTCAATTGCGAGTTTTTCAATGCAAATACATGTTTTGAGTTCCTTTGAATATGTTTTGACTATTTTCGCAATGATGTCTGTGTATGGGGATGGTTGTGTATGTACTATATTCATAATCTAAAAAAACATGAATAAACGAAAACCTTTTTAGATTTGGTAATGATTGTAAAAACCAGAAGAAGATATTTACTTGACATGAAAATCAAACTTTTCAAATAATTTTAAAAAAGAAAAAGATACAGGAATATGTTTCAAATAAAAATTGTTGTGGTGCCAAAAGCCCGGACCAAGTGCGAGACTCTATAACTCTGGAACGAGAAAATTAATTTAAATGAGGTTTAAATTAAAGATCAGATAATTGACTTTTTATATGGTGCATTATACGTTTCAATTAATATTTTCTTAAATAGCTTCTACGTTAACTCTTCAAAACATCCATTCCAGTTTTAATTTCTGTTAAGTTAAATGTGTCTCTGTTAGTAACAACGACAATCTCAAGTCCTTTATAAAAAATTGATATTGGAGCAATTATTTCTCAAAATTATTTTTATTACCTATGAAATGAAATTTACTTTGACTCATCAGAAACAGTGACAGTCAATCATTTTAATTTTAAATAGTTTATTTTTAAAAACTAAACCATAATTACAAACTTGATTGCATGTAATGATGAAAACATTTAATTCATAAGAATATTCTAGGTTGCAATTTCAAGTTGGGCTTATCAAATAAAAGATCAAACGTTTGATCCATTACATGTGCAATATTACGTATCTTTGTATATGCCTCCGTGGCGCAATTGGCTAGCGCGTTCGGCTGTTAACCGAAAGGTTGGTGGTTCGAGCCCACCCGGGGGCGATCCCAATTTTAATTTCTATTGTAATTTATATCAGCTGTTCCTAAATAATAAATGGTCTTACAAGTGAATGTGCCTCCGTGGCGCAATTACCTGGCGCGTTTGGCTACTAACGCGAAAGCTTGGTGGTTCGAGCTAACCCGGGGTGCGATCATAGTTACTAATTGATGTTATCCGAATGAAGATGAAGTTTTTTTAATACTGCTTCATACAAAGTGGTTATTACATTTCCAAGACCCATAAATAATCCAATATTATAATAAATATAAAAATAAATAACAGATGTTTCAAAATAACATTTATTATAATAATGGTTTATTTATAGGACTGGAAAATAGCATAACCACCTAATTTTTTACGAAGCAGTATTTAAGAAACTTCATGTTCATTCGGATTTATATGGTACTATCGTATACGTCAGGATGGCCGAGCGGTCTAAGGCGCCAGACTCAAGGTTACACCCGAGGGGCTGGCCACTCGTGAATTACGGTGTACAAAAAGTCTTGTATTAATTTTGAATTTCGTGAATTACGTATGAATTACTTGAATTACCTATGTATTACTTGTAAATTACTTGAATTACCTACGAATTACTTGTATTACTTATAAATTACTTGTAATATGGACGTAGTTTCCGCAACTAATTTAGATGTTTCTAGCGTTAGTTGTGGAAACATGCACCCATCGAAGTATTCATCGTACTCCATTATGATTTTGTATTCGATGGGCCAACTTTTTGTTGTGGGGATGAAAAAAACACAAACTGTAGCCCAGTTCAATGCAGACCTCAAGAATGAATCCCAATATCCGTACCGAGCGTACAGTACTTCACTGTATAACTGTAGGCACACCATATCAGTTATACAGTGGAATACTGCACACTTGGTACCTGTATTTGGGTTAATTCTTGAGATCAGTATTAAACAGAGTTATAGCAACACTGACAGCCGTATTAACAGTACATATTTAGGCTACGTCTAAATCTGAAATGTTGGGATGTTTTTTCGCGCCGAAAAATTACAAAGAACTATTTCGAATAGGGAATTAAATAACTAAACATTA
>JAGJTL010000111.1:509479-520472 GCA_022063505.1 Calosoma granatense | reverse complement strand
AACTAAAAACTATAGTAGCCAAAATCAACCCACAGCCCAAAATCACAAACGCTCCTTGTACATTAAACAAACTGAGTTTCTGGTGTGTTGCACTCATGGTGCTAACATTAATCTTCTTCTTGTTCAGCAATTGTTTGGACCAAAACTCTATCAACCCGGCTTCCTTGATGCGGTATATGAGGTTATTAATGCGATTCGTCAACGGGAAGCCTCGGCTCAATTGTATAATTACAGGAAACACAACAATATTTTCTCGGAATATATAAATCAATGGTTTCCCATCCGAATCCAGGAAATTAGCCTTGTTATAACTTGAGGAAAGTCGTGAATAACCAAATGCGTAATTTCTCGCATACGCTATAGATTTCAGGCAACTCTGTATTTCTTTACATACAGTCCATTCGCGAAGAACTTTCTTTGATCGCCAGTCGTCCTGGCTCTCGTAGTATCGGATGCCTGTAGCCAGTACGCCGTAGGGAATCTTTGAATCAAACAGGTCATCCAGCGTGGAGATTTGTTTCTCATAAGACGGCAGTGTCAGGACACCCATCAACGACGTTACATACGAAATGGTCAGATGCAAGGAGAATATTATCCAGATAACGAAAAAGATTCGATTATATCCTGTTCGTGGTTGGGTTGCAACAGAAACACCTAAGAAAACGGAGAAAGTATTGGAACTACAGCTTTGTAAGTCTCTATAGGAAGAAAACTCCATCGCTCTATTATAACTCAGGGCCCATTGACAAAGAGTGGCTAACAATAATGTCACTAGCGTTAATGCCCACGTAGATAGATGGAAAATACTAAACAGACATTTCCATTTAGGTTCGGGTAGTGCATGTGGCACACACCAGGCTATAGAATCGTGCATATATGGTATGGTATAGTCCAGATACTTGTATCTCAATGCAGTGGCACCTATACATCCCATACCAATATCCACCTCAACCTGCATCAGGGATTTCATCAGTCCACTTGTTACAACAGCCGTCTGATTCTCTGTTAACATTCCCCAATCGAAATTTTTCAGCGATAACGTGTAATTAACTCTGAAATTAGCCGCTGCAGCCACAGTATTCAATAGCATTATCTCCAACCCTTCGCTGAGGTTCAGATTACTTTTGGTTCTATCCAGATTCTGGGGCAATATAACAAACGGTTGTATAGCGATGGGCCTAGCTGATACATAACATCCTTTAAGATCATTTGGGATCCTGTCAGCAAACAGGTTAACTTCAGGCTTGAATAACGTTCCATTCAGGCATTGATTAATCATTTGGTTGTTGGTAAAATTGTTAGCACAATTACCATCAGCGTACGGGTACCAAGTGTATATGTCCAGAACATCCAACAAATCTGTTGATGAAGGTAACATAATAATAGCATTTATTATGCGATACATCCATATAATCTCCGTTATGTTGGCTGCTTTAACCAGCATATTACCAGACGTAACTACAAATCTTGCAAATGGATTCCAACGGGACGAAACCTTTAAGAACATCAATATTTTCTTTAGATCTTCAATGTAATTGAAGTGGATGACGTAATTGTCTGTCTTCTTTCTACTTTCAAACAAATGTACATTTACCTCCGTCAGTTTGTGTACAAACATTGTCCATTTATGTGTTTTACAGAGATGATCTATCATGTCTCCATCTTGGTTCGAGCTAATTATATTAATGAAATCACCGTCAAGAAATTCTTGTTCTGATATTGTTAGGACACATTTAGCTATACACCGTCGTACTATATCTTCTGTATTTTCTATTAAATTCAACTGAATGTTAGAGGTAACTTTGTTTACAACATAGCCAAGTAGTAATAAACGAATAATCAAGCTTTTGTTAAACATTCTGCTGGTTGCTAGGATATATACATACGTACCAACAGAACTGTTTACACTGATGTATTATTTTGTTTTATGTGATTTGTTTTACATACGTATAGCAGACAGTGACTGTGACTACATGCGTGTTTGAAATGAATTGCATTTATTATTGCAGTGAATATTCGTTAAATGTGTACTGTACACTGTTATGCTTTAATCCTGTTTTCAATATCTGCTATTTCCATCAAAACTAAATCACAAATTATTCACATATCATGTCTGATATTGTATTGGACATGACTGGTGTTTTGAAATATTATGAAAAAGTGTGTTGATCGTTATAAAATGCAAAAAATAATTTCAGATTAATATTTATTATTAGTTGTAGTATATGTTGAATTTGTCAGAATCACAGTGTAAAACAAGTAATGTATTGTTTAAATAATCATAGTTTTACAGTTGCAATTAAGTATAATAGAATCTAGCTATACTAGATCCGTTATTAACAAGGTGCTGTTTAGTCAATTAATGTTTAGTTATTTATCATCTACGTATGAATATAACTATATACATATACATACAATTAAATCAATACACTACAATATTATACTATATAGTAATTGTGCGTATTTAATTACTAATACAATTTACATACGGATATTTGTCAAGTAATATGGAATCACATGATGAATATACGTGTGAATACACTACATACGTATATATCTACAGTTAAAACATATATGTGCTAATATTCTAATTCCGCTGCTAGCTTCAATACTTAAATCCGAAGAATCAAACCATCAAAACTCTACAATAACGAATGTTGTCCCCATAGTAGCATTAATTTTATACAGAACAGGTAAGCAATGCGCAGTTTGGCTTTGATATTACAAAGATTTTGATTCGCGGATTTAATTTGGCATTTTTCATAATTTTTCTGGATAAGAATTGTAAATGTATAAAAGTATGTATTAAAAAAACAAACACAAGAAGTGTTTTATTCCAAATTATATTTATTAACATACGCTGTCATACTTAATAATGGTAAAATATCATTTTACTAAGGTAAAATTTACGTTACAGTCACGCTATAGGAATATTTAACATTTTAATGAGAGCATGTGCCCGGTTTTGTATTGCACATTATACTTGTATACAACCCTGTTCTAATCTTCAACATGCATACATACATACAGTTTTGGCTTAAGGGGGTCTTGGAGGGCAATATACTTTCTACATACTTAGATATATCTAAACCAGGTCCTGCACATATACATTTTAGTATGAAAATAAGCATTTTTGAGTAGAAAAATCACATTTCAAATATATATAGGCACTTTGAGAGGATAATAATATTCTGTATAAATTTATTATTGGTCTTCCTCAGGATGGACTTTCTTCTTTATGTACGTAGTTACTGCTCCCGTTTTCATTCCGCGGCCACCTGAGATAGTTTTGAGGTAATACATATTATTCTCATATATTGTGGTATTCGTATTTTAGAAGAACGTACCATAAGCTTGACAAAATTAATAGTGAAACTTGTTTCTGGTCTTTTAAACTGAAGACAACTTCACATATTTTACGTATGTCGGCTATTACGTAAGTCGAGAGGGGGGTGTTTGTAGTTAATTAATAAAATAAGAAAAGTATAGGCCCAATATACGCAACTTACACGAATACGTAATTAATATGCTTTCAAACAGACTTTCCCAAAAATATAGGTATTTTATTGTAAAAATATTTAAATTTAGAAACAGATGATAACATTGAAATCAATATACAATTATACATATATCACAATATTGACTAATACTGTAGTACATATAATTATTTATTACAATCAATTAAACATTTTTTAAATACACCAAGGAAGTAATATCAACATATTAACAATGGCGAATACATGTTTCTGGGGACTTACAGGTAATAATACAAAACTTATGGATTTTTTAATTAAATCTTAACCTTAAGGTCCGCGAGACCCGCGAAGTTTAAACATCACAGACTGGTGACTGTATACATACGTAACTATTTTATAAAGATATATATATATTGTTTGTCACCAAGTATGTGTGCGCAAATGGCACACTAAAATAAATTTGCTAGCAAAACATTTGTCACAACTAGCACATATATATGGCTTGTCGTCAGTATTTCATCCGCATATGAAACATTAAATTTGATTTTTTACTAAAACATCTGTTACATTTAGCACATTGCTACGGTCTGCCGCCAGTATGTGTCTGCATATGGCATACTAAATTTGATTGTTCACTGAAACATTCGTCACATTTAGCACACTGATACGGTAGCACATTGATACGGTTTCTCGTCAGTATGTACGCGCATATGATAGTATGAATCTGTGTGTGTTTCGTTAATCCTGTTTCTGTAGTAAAAGATGTATTACATGTTGAGCATGTGTATGGTTTGTTCGCTGGTGTATTTGAATCTTTCGTATTTGTTGCAGGCACTTGTTTACATGTGAATGCAGAACTAACATGGTCCGTATTAGTGATGTGCGCGTTACTATTTACAGATATCTCCGAGTTCGATATATTATTCATGCTTTCACTGGAATTATTATCCATCGGATATTCTTCTCTGTCATCCATCGCTTCTCTTTTCCGGACATTCCCTTCTTTAGTCAGAAAGTCTTCGAAATCTACAAATACATCTTCCTTTTCTTCAATTATCGGTTCGTATTCATCTGTACATATTTGCTCGTCCTTTATTTCACATTTCACTTGATTAATATCCTTTAAATGTACAAGTAGTTCTGCTTCATTCTCTGTATTTGATAGCGTAGTGCCCTTTAATAGATCCACATAACATTGCAATAGTGCACTGTTTTTGTGCCACATTTTTAGGAACTGGTAAGTTTCACGTAACCGTGAACAACATTCTTCACAAATCAATGTGATTCGTTTGGTTTCCAGCCAGGCCTGAAATTTAAAATGAAAATACAGTAACAATAAACATGTGAATTGATATGTCAAAAATAACCAGGTTATGTGCACAATAACAAAATATGTCCAGTAATTCTTTATTCACTGACAATGAACTGTCCACGATACGTATTAAATTGTTTTTCATTTCAAGACACACATAACAGAGATTAGTTAAACAATACATTGTGTATAATGGTGTATAAACACTGATCAACACCAAACAATTGTCAGTAATGTCTGTATACAAATATTGGTTAAATTTGAGAAGCTAGCCCGTCATGGCGGCGACCCGGGAAATCATGACGCAACACACGATTCTCAATATGCGCGTCACTGTAGCTTGCCATTAGGCCCGGTTATCTTTTTCAGTGCATATTTATACAATTTTTATTAATAAAACAAAGAATATGTATTCTATTGCGCAAAAACTATTGTAATAACATCGGTAAAGGCATAACCATGAATAGGATGCACATGACACATTAATAAATCATTAAAAACACTCTGAATTAATTAACATTAATAAATTATTGTCACAATATTAATAAATTATTGTAATTAGTTACTGAATATCCACAGTTAAAATACTATTTTATCGGTTTTATTATTATCCGTTGTTAAAATATGTATTTTTTAAAATTAATATATTTAAATGTTTATTTTGTCCCCGATAACCGGGCCTAATGGCAAACTACAGCGTTGAACGTTTGGTACTCGAGTGCGGCGGCACATTTTCTCTAATCGTCGCCATGATCAGTTGGCTTCTCAAATATAACCAGTTTGTTAATATATTGTTTAATTTGTACCCTTATACATTAATTAAGGACTTACAAACCTTAATCTCAATAAATATTAACAGCCATTTACATGTCCTCCTTCTCCTAATATCTTTTGTTGCCTTACGAACCTTAAACTCATTGAATATTAACAGATATCTACATGTCCTTCTCTAACCGCCATCTTCTGCGAACGTACCAACTTTAAATTCAACAAATACAAACAGATACCTATATGTACTTCTGTTCCTGCCATCTTCTGCTGACTTACTATCCTTAAGCTCAATGAATATTAATAGATATCTACATATTACTCTGCTGGCGTCATCTTCTGTTGTCTTCCCAACCATAAACTCAATGAATATTAACAGACATCTACATGTCTTGCTACTGCCGCCATCTTCTGCTGAATTACCAAACTTAAACTTAATAAATATTAACCAATAACCTTATATACTTCAACAAGTACCAATAAGTACTTGATTAATGTATAAGCGAACAAATTAAACAAGTTTACAATAAAAATGGGCATATTACATACTTAAACAATATATTGATACAATTTATATTATTTTACTTATGGTTAATTTATAATAGTTCCAAGGTTCTGGCGCTGGTGTCGAAGCGACCAAGTCAGGAAAATTGGAGACTCGAAATAGTTCCAGCGTTTTGGCGCTAGTGTTCAACTTTTACTCGTAATAGTTCGAGGGTTTCGGCGCTGGTGTCGAAGCGACAAAGTCGTAGAAGATCGGAAACTCAAAATAGTTCCAGTGTTTTGGCGCTAGTATCGTCGAGTGATCAGCTTTTATTCGTAATAGTTCCAGGGTTTTGGCGCTGGTATCGAAGCAACAAAGTCGTGGAAGATCGGAAACTCAAAATAGTTCCAGTGTTTTGGCGCTAGTATCAACGAGTGATCAGCTTTTATTCGTTATAGTTCCAGAGTTTTGGCGCTGGTGTCAAAAGCGATTGTAACTACATATATTGCTTAGCAAAATATTCTTTAATAAAAAATCAATGGAAAAGTACAGCATTCAAAAGAAAATTCAATGTATAAAATAATTTTATGCGAGATACTCCCAAATTGAATTATGGAACTTATTTAATATAACTACCAATTGTTTATTTTTTATTTTAAAAAATTTTCATGGCTAGGTACTATTTATTTTTAAAAACTATATTTTATTTCTTTAATATCTTGTAACAGAAAGATATTTTAACAACAATTTTTGGCTCATTAGACTCAGTTTTCCATTCTGAACAAGTTTTATATATACACTTTTGATCTAAAATAAATCGGGAACGAAATATCGTTATTTGAAAAAATTAACATTGTATTTCCTATATTGCATAAAATAATTTACACCCGGTACATATATACAGGGTGGTGACCGCAACATCGGAACATAGGACTTTAACATGTAAAATGATATTTTTATAATTTCCTGCTTCCCTTATTATTTTAGAGAAAAAAGCTTCAAATAAATGTTGCAGAGCAGACAATTCTACATTAAAATCAATAAACAGAATTAATTTTGCATGCTTATTAACGGCAGAAATTAAACTTGAAAATATTAAAAATTAGCTTAAAAATTGGAATAGCCTTGGAAAGTATCACCAGTAGGAGGACTAGCATTGGTCCGATTATAGCACCCTTATAGTATTCTCTACCCATGTGCTGAGCTATAGGACCGCTAGTCCGTTGGACAGGATGTAAGACTTGCTTAGGATTTATGTGATAGTATACGAAAGTCCTCGACTTCTGTCATCGCTGTCGAATGCAGGCTTGTTTATATCGGCCTAAAGGACAATTATTTAAAATATAAGGGAAAACTTGTGTTTCTACCGTTATTTTATCACTATAAGCTAACAATAAACAAATCCATAGCAACGTGGTTGTTTGTTAATTAAAACAGCCGCACAATGTGATATTTAATTATGCTAATAGATTTGTTAATATCGATTTAGCTATAATTTTAACTTATTTTAGCCTTTTCTACAGAATAATCATTTGAAAGCTTTTCTGTAATAAAATATTAAAAATCTGTTTTCAATCTTCAATCGGATAAAAAGATTTTTATAAAATCAGTTTGCTTTGGACATATTTAATGAAAAACTGGAATTAATTAATTACATGGTGGAGCGTGAAAGTAAATAAATAAATATAATATAAAGTAGTATAAAGTATCGATTTCTATACCGGTACTATTTAGTAATTAGGATACCTGATTATCACGCATAAGTCTCGAATTATAATTCTGGTACTAGCGATAGATTTTAAAAGAGGAATATAATTATATAATGGCAAAACAAAATTAGTATATGGCACGACAAATTAGGTACATCGAACGACAACGGACTTGGGTAGGGTAAGGTATGACAGTTACGTTTATAGAACTAAAGGTTCATCCCAAACAATCCCAAATGATGTTTTTCATCGAGACTTTAGATATCCTGACTTAAAGATGAAATAAAACGCTGCATAACTAGAATATCCCCCTAACAAATTCGCAGTTATTGTTGACCAGTTACAACAATGTGCTTAAAACGTTACTACTCTTACAGTCTGCTGAAAAGATAAAAAAACCAGGACTGAAATGACATTCACAACCAATCACGCTATATGAATTTTAGAAATAATTTTATCATTGTATTATCCATAGATATTTAAATCCGTAAAAACATATTTATAAAATAAATATCAAGTATTATAAACATGTAGAAATAAATATTTTTTTTTATATTGCTGAACATTTCCACGTTCAGAATATGGAACACAGAACCTCAAACTGAAATATTCCCGGACTATTCCACACGACCTTATACAACATTTCAACAGATGTATTTGTGCTGAATACAATTTCACTATTTTCGAATGAATGTCTATTGTGTCTACATGTTCGTATGTGACAATTATTTCCGTTACTAAAATCTTCCCAACGTAAAACAAATTCATGATTACTGCAATATATACATGTAAAAAAACCTTAATGTCACGTATGTTTTAAAACATATTGTATAACTTTTATAAGAAAAGTTTTTAATAAAATTACTGCGATCTAAGTATTATTTTTTATTAGGTTATTATTCAACTATTAACTACTTTGAGCTGTTGCACTTACTTTCTGACCATATATTAATTTAAAATGAATCAAACCAAAATGATGAAATAATGAACACATACAGTAAGTCTAGATTGAACGTATAAAGTGTGAATAAAAACGATGCTTCAATGATATGGAGATAAGATTTTTATTCTTACATAATTGTGGCAGTGATCTGACGATCAAGACAATATTGTTGTTATGTACACTGATGATGAAATACATATTACTGGAATGTTGAAATATACATTTATTTTTAAATACATCGATTACAAAAATCTGTTAAGTTTGAAAACTCCTGAAGTGAGTACCTAAACAACTACAACAATCACAGAAACATTTTGTTCAGAGCTATGCAGCTGGCTGGCTGGCTAGAGTATTTCAATCAAATCAACCAAATGATGGAAACAGCTCGAAAGTTTCACTTGAAAAGGTACTGACCATTTGTAATATTGTTGAATATTTAGTAAAATACATGGATAACAAATCATATGTAAAACACATTGTATTGTATTGGCTATGCGACAGGCAGGGCAGTACCTCTAAACACTTTTATCCAAATTTATAATAGACTCTGCTGACGTGTCGTAATATAAAATTGTAAAAAGTCAATGATTCAAGAATTGTATTGTGTACGTACAGATACAGATGTAAAGAAACTAAATTTCGGGTTGTGATTCTTGACTCTCCTACGAAATCGGCGATTTTTCTTTTTCAATTTATATTATTTACAACTTCTTTGGTAATAAGAAAAATTTACAATCATGCAAAATTTCATTTTCTGGATTTTAGAATCCTCCCTGTAATTTATTAACTATATATTCGTTATAATATTTGTATTTTTTTATTAATAAATAAATTATATTTATTTTTCAAATTTTAGGAATCAATTTTTTTTGTACATAAAAATATTAAAGTACGTTGATTTTCTTTTAAATAATATCTTACACTTCTTTTTTTTTGATCAAATTGTACAATTTAATAACGAATCTTTGTCGACTAACATTTATATCGAATACGATACCATCCATTTCGATTAACTATATGTGCACACTTATTCTTAAATGAAATTGAAGAAAAACATTTATCGTGAAATCACTTCGGCATCGCGCTTCCATCGTCCTCACTAACAAACACTGCACTGGTTCATCTTGTAACAATTTACATATATCGTTATATGTAGGTTAACCAATCAATCTGTCAGTCAGTCCGTTGTCTGTCATACACCCAGAGTCCTCTGTTGGTGAACAAACAGATTGTCAGTGAGTGAGGTTATGCACACACAAACACAGTGTCCATTCGGTAATATACAAGAGTTCAACCGAGTGAATTATAGTACTAGTAGTAGTAGTCGGGTAAGAATATGGCATTCGTGACTATCAAGAAACGCACACTAGACAACTGTTGTTTCAAGTTACTGCTGTTGTAACAGCAGTTGTTCCAATTCATCGGCAGATCGCAACAGGAACGCGGCAGACTCACGATACCCGGTTATCAGTTGTCGTACAGCCGCCATCTCGCCAGTACTTAGTTTGTGACTTAACAGAGGTTTCTGTTTCATACTGAGATCTGTAGGACCTGTAATACATACATTTCACACATAATTATCATTTCAAAAACAGCACATATCGGTAATAAAAGGTAATATTAAGCAAATATTGAATCTTTAAACGTTAAACTTTTTGAAGTATTCTAGAGATATTATGATTGATTTTATTTTACACTAACCATTAGCAAGCATTCCACCAGTACTGTTGAACGGTTGTCCAGGAAATAACGCCGGGTACGGTCCGGCACGTTGAAAGGCTTGTGAGAAATTAGGTCTGTACATGGCCGTGGGGGCAGCACCTGCCGTACTCGCTATGCCCAGGCCATTCATCGGGGCAGCTGTTAAACCCGTCGATACACTGCAAAATACAGAATTTTACTTATATAATGACATATTGCATGAATGTCACGTTCTTTACAATTACATACATATTTGCAAAGATGACAGCTAACAACAGGATAGCAGAATATGCAGAGACGCAAAACTTGTCTTCTAATGTTATTTATAAACTTATTGATTGATTGTTATTCACAGGTCGATGCTAACGGCACTACTAAGCGCTATTATTTCTACTAAAATTTACACTGTCGCTATAGTCAAATTAGTAGAAAAATGTAGTACAGTAGTTTGTCCGGATTGTACAAAACAAACAATTTTGACAAAATTAGCAGATTATTCGTATTTATTGTATATAACACAATCAATAATTGAATGTCTTCAAAATGTTAGATGGTTTAGTATCGACATAGGAGTGAAACAGGGTTGTGTGATGTCTCCTT
>JAGJTL010000111.1:485236-502796 GCA_022063505.1 Calosoma granatense | reverse complement strand
ATATATTATAGAAAAACTCAAAAGCAGATATTGTCAATTATAAAACTATTTATAATAATATACATATAAACACAACTATATTTCAATTACATTGCAATTCCTATACCTAAACATACTGTCAAATTATCTACTTGTAAATTCAGTAAAGAGAAAATTCATATTAAAGTAAGTTGTAGCTTTTATTTTTGTAAAAGAAACATTATTAATTGGTACTAACAACAGTACAACAATACTTTCATCTATATCTATATCTTTATATAATTATCCGTAAAGAATAACGTGTACCGTTTTGTCTTGCCATTGCAATTCTATTGTTTGTACGACCTAATTTTTTACTAATTATTATATTTATTGTTATTATCCGTGGACAAACAAAAATTGATTGTCTATTATTTGTTAAATGGCCGCATGTATGATAGTTGAAACCTTTGGCAAAAAATACGGGAAAAAAATCGTATACTTCAGTGCTGTTGCTGGCAAATGAAGAACGTTAAGTTGCATGGTTGTCTCCTGTCATCGTCGCTCCCTTCCGCTGTTCTGCTTGCTGGCTGTCCACGACACTCTTGTGTCGTCATTAATAGCACGTTGCAGACGTTGTCATTGTCGGATATCATCGGTATACAATTAAGATTATTACGCGGCTTTTTCTTTTTTTCAATAAACGCACAAACATTGCGTGCATATTATATCATACATAAGATAAACTAAAAAAAATACATTGAGCAAGTACTCAGATCACAAAATATATTGTAGCTTAATTTAATTGTATGTGTCCCAAGAACATACACAATAAAAAGTTCAGTTTCTGAAAATAGAGTATAATGTCATGAATAACTATCATTTATAAAATCCAATGACTTTCGCGTCACAATGTAATGACAACAGTGAAAAGTATAACAATTTTATATTTGACGCAGTAAAAATATGCATAGTCGTATGATGGCTGGTGGTATCAGAGCATTTTCCACTATATTCATATCTCAGTATTCCAATCCAGAATGGAATTGCTGTATCCGTGGTTTGGGGAAAAAATGCTAGTACTAGTTGGGTAGGTAGGACATTTTATCAGACGCGCCGTAGCACATTGGGGAGAATGGTTGCTGGTTTTTACGGCGACGGACAGAGAGCAGTGTGATTTTCCACACACACACACACACGCGGAATGTGAGCGAGCGAACAGCAAACACATACTGGTTTTGTACGAGGAGTACTGCGCTAGCTGCGTTTCACATAACCATAAACCGATGCACTTGAACGGCCATTGCGAAGCTTGAAAATCCAGAACACCAATATCCGTAAAAATTTACGTCGGCTATCGTAAAATATTCGCTCCTGAAGCTATAAATACTTTTCTATGTAATCTTTACAATGAATGTGAAGTTGCTGTTGGCATAAGAACGTAGCAAGCACGCATGCTCTTGGAATATCAACCATTCCTTAAATATAGATAGTCCAAGTTACTTATCATTTGGATGACACGGTTGTGTGTTTCAATTCACAAGTTGGCAATGATCACAAGTAGAACTATCTGTACCACCACTGTATGTATAACGATAAGCAGAATTAGAATCATCAAAGTTTCTCTAAAGGCAATACCGATGGATAAACAACGTTTCTGATTTAGCATTATTATACCAATCACTGCGCAATTCCATTCAACAAATGAACAGTTAGATTATAATGTTTGCTTGCTGTATTCCACATGAAGAAGTCAATCACAGTTCAAGTGAATATGTACATACATTTAGCAAGGGGTAAGCCCAATCAAAAGTCTGTCCTGTACTTATCTGAGGAAGCGGGGCCAGACGCAAGTCATAACTTCAGTTCGTAATAAAACTGGGAGATCTTTACAGCTTGCCAGCGGCATACACAGGCTGTAACGGCAGCCATAACAGCAGCAGCAGCCAACAGACACCAGTCGTATCACCACAGTGCAAGCGGCAAACATATCTGGGCACATCCACCGCAGTATATACTGCAATTTTATCAAACATGCACCGGGGTACATTCGGGTAAACACCATCCTACTATCGGAAACACCAGCTGCGCCATCCCGCGGAATAATTTAACACTTTGCTCTCTCTGCTATCCACTGTTTTAACTCCTGGCAGCCGATACTACACAGTTAGTCAGTCAGTGTATCGAATATCAGTAACGATTTATATAATTTTCACATACAATACATGTAGCATGATCGAAATTATTATAAACCAAACATGAACAGATGTAAGGCTAAAACAGTATCAAATGATAATACCTTCAAAGAAACCGTTAAGAATTAATCTTCTTTTTATAATCATCCTGTCAAAATACACTCATCTATAGTACTTTTCAAAATTGTAAAGATAGATACAAAACAAATCACTGCAACACACTGTTTAATATTTCCATCGTTGACAAAACCACAATCGCATGCATCTTCCGGTCGTCAGATTTTGAAATATGCATTAAATATCCAGCAGTGCCTCTCGCTCAGTGTTTGAATATCCGACGTACGCTATGAGTGCGCTTACCCTGATCACAATCAAACGACTGTACTTCCATATACACACGTAGACTATTATAAAATAAATTTTCTCAGTGAAAATGTATTTTTATAACATTTAAATTATCATATTCAAGTATTGCGACTTGACACTTGTAACATCAATGAATATTGTTATTATGTGTATGGTTTATTCATGAAGGTCAGACTAGACGACAACATACATACATACATATATACATACATAAGGAATAACTATTATTAAATAATAAATTCCATTTTTCTATTAAATACATTAGATATTTCATTAGCAGCAACTATATTATTTTAAACTATTTTCCCTGTAATGTTTATCGATGTATAAACAAATATAAAAGTAGATTAAGTTTTAGTGTGTGTTTGTCAAAATAAACATTAATCGCAAGTGTTATATTTATATAATAAATATTAATATATACAATGCATAATAATAATAGTTGATTAAAATTATAATATTCACTATAAGCACAGTTTTTTGTGTGCATAACTTTAACGACTGATACAACTAAGCCAGGGTAACTTGATCCGTTGCCTACATAGAGAAGACACGCGCTGGGAGCCGATATGCAAAGTAAGATGCAGATATCCCGTGACCGACAGAGGTCACTGCTAGTGAGCGGGATGGTCGGGGGGCGGGAGCAGGAAGCTCCATTGTCTGTCGGACCGGAAACTGTTCAATGGGAACGCTAGAAACACCGCATTTATGGAAGGTAAGCGATTGTGATTGTTTTAATAAACGTCCACAGCTCTCTGTAGAATATTATGTCCCCGAATCGAAGTGTGTGCAGAGTAACGTCGTGTTCCATATTTATAAAATAGTAAGTGTTGGACACCGAACGATTCTCGATGGTAGTTATACGTACACAGTACGATGTATATTTAAACATATGCACATGTATTACGCATGCAAACTTATAAATAAGTACACACACACACCGTTTAGAAATCTATAATAGCTAGTTCCGTCACTTGAAATGTTTGATTTTCACGTACAGTTGGCAAGCATGGCAGACGGTTAACTAGCAACCGCCGGAAGCTTTTATTGCAGTCGGACTACGAGCAAAAACATTTTTATACCTTTACAGGACCGGGGCACAGGCTATTTCAGTGTAAAGGTAAAAAAAACTGTACTTTACTTTTATGGATATCACAAAAACTAACTTCTTGATATGAGATACTAGTACAATGGTGTTTGTAGACTTCAATCATTAATAATTTAACGATGAAAGATTTAATGCATAATTATTTCAACAGTTTTGTTAATATAATACTGAAACATTATATTCTGAAGAAAACGTTGATAGCATTTAAGTATTGTTACGAAAAATACTCGTATATTAAACAATAAGGTACTTCCCTTACGTGACGTATCATAACATGGAACACCAATATTTAAAAACAATAATTACCAGCAATAATGCATCAGTAATAATTTAAAAAGAACGCAACATCACGCTCTATCCCAGTTACCCGGGGTAACATATTTATTATTATTCAACATACTAAAATAACTAATTAACAAAACAAAATTAGCTAATAACGAAGAAATAGTACAACAAAGATTGACATTATTGATTAATTAAAATAATTATCTATAATACCTGTAAGTAGATCATAAAGTACTTCATCAAACATATTAATTTCAAAATTTCAGTATATGTGTGTAGAACGCAAAATAGAATTTTCAAATTAAATTCAAATTAATAGTGGAAATTTTAAGTTAGGAAGGTGATTTCAGATAAAATTAACGTGTGCATAATTTTCAGCTAGTTTTTTAAATTCTGGATAATAAACCGGATAATCGGACTTCTTTTATGAGTGAAAATATGGGGATGTATTTTTCACGAGCATTTAAAATGTCCAGACTTTTCCAGATCGCATATTTAATCGGAACATAAAAATTAATGTGCTTGTTTTAGAAGTTTTAAAATCAAACACACAAGGGTGGCTATGGAAGGGGGGTAGCGGAGAGGGGTGTAACAGATAAATAGTAGTCAAAAACATGTAGTTTCATCCAGCCTCCTCCTTCAAGACAACAACCCACAAATACAACCCTCGCAACATGTAATAAAGTAAATATAATTTCTATAACACTTCAAAGAATTATGAAAAACTACAGCAGAAGCTCGATACGTGAAAAAAAAAACAGATAGTGTTCACCCTAACGGTTTGTTCACGTTAACAAGAGGCTAATCTGATGCTTGAAACAATATGATTCTATTGTACAAGTACTATATGTTACGCATATCGATACTTGTTTATTATAAACAGTTTTTTTTCTCAGTTTATTTAGTAATTGAATGTATTTGTATACAATCAACTCACTTTCTTCTGATTATGATATGTGTTCACGTTATCGAAAATCGCTTTGTTCACATTATACGGCCGTCAATGTTATGAAAATGATTGTTCACGTTAGCCCGAATTTTCGTTACCCGGTGTTCACGGTATCGAACGTCGTACTGTATTTTAGTTTATTTAACAAATTTAGAATTTGTAAATATACAGTCCAACCTCAATTATCCAGACTAAATGGGAAGTAATAGACCGGATAATCGAGAGGAGACATCTAGTATTAATATATGTAAATGTATAAATTAATTTAATACACTTCGTTAGACGACACTGTCTTTGTATTATGATATTATGCAACAAATTCGTATAATTAGTTATTTTTGCCACAATTATTTGTTTGGTACAATTTGGATAATCAAAATTCTACTATATGTCTTGTATTTCACTGTACAGTCAACTAAACAATGTTTTGCAAATAAAAATGTATTTCTGCAATTACTTATTTCTTTTATTTATCATGCCTATTACAATATAGTATGCACATGCTAGTTGCAATAGCCACTAAACATTACTTTTTATCATATAAACTAAATACAGTTTTGTTTTATTACATATATTATATATTTTATATATAAATATACGAACAAACTTGGAATGAGCATAGACATGTTCGTATGACTTGGGAAGAAATATATTCAGTATTTGCTAGCAAAGATTAAAGACAGCATTCCATACTGCTGTTAGTTTCAAATGTTTTACTAGATAAACACAGATGTCTAGTAACGCAAAACACACACACACACACACGCGCGCGCACTTGCAAATGTTTATTTATACAATCAATCACCTTATGGAATAAATAATATTCTAAGATTCTATGCATAACGAAATTACATATTTGTTATTTAAACTCTGAAAATATATAAGATTGTTTAGACTTTCGTAGGAAGAATTGTACGTGACTGATATTTATTAATTGTAGCACAAATGATAAAAGAAAAACTATAGATTGTTTTTTACAATGGAATCCGCTTATAGTGAACTCAAAATAGCAGAAACTCGCTTATAATGAACGCATACACTGAGTCCAGACTAAATACATATTTCACCTAATGTAAGTCAATTCGCATATTATGAACTCGCATATAGTGAACTTTCCGATATAGTGGACTAAATTTACTCTTAAGTTCACTATATGCGAACTCCGGCAGGTTGTCAATGAATGAATTTTATGTTGGCAACTTTTTAACAGTTAAAGTAATGCGTATGCTAGTCTAGACTTGCAGTTTCGAAAAATTAAATGTGTTTCGGTTATAGTGAAACATTCGTTTATAGTGAACCCTTCAGTGTTTACTATAAGCGGATTCCACTGTATGTATGTGATATAGTGTTCACGTGGCCTTGTATTGTATTGTTGTATCGCCCCGAGAGGCCCGCGTGCATTTTTATTGAATTAAAATTTCATTTCATTCAGTGTGATTTTATAGGTCTCCGCTGGTTGTTATTATTATTTTACTAAGCGCTCTCGCATTTTATACAATGAACGTGTTTACTGCCCTTACATGTACAACGTGTTCAACTGTTCAAATACTTCTAAATGAAATGAAACAATAACAACATTCTAGATTTTTATATTGCAGCAAGCTTACTGTAATAATAATAATAAATTTTACACATTATATTTCAAATATTGAATTATAAAAATACTGTGGACTGCTATTCACAGGAACCGGGAACCGAATACTTCAATTTTCGGGTATCCGAATTTCGGTTCTACGAAACGAATATTCAGTTCTTCATAAAAGCCACAGCTGAAATTTAGGATTAAAAAAAAAGTTTCAATTACATTATTGTCGCAACGCAACGCAACATCACGCTATATCCTAGTTGCCCGGGGTAGCACAATTAAGCATTTATTTAACGTCCATCAGCAGAGATGCCAATTCACACCAGGACGGCATCTACAGTTTTTTGCGGAATGCGAACCACATGTATGGCCGTGTTCTAGACGGGAATCGAACCCGCGCTTATTTATATAACTACGTTGCCATGGTTATTTCTTCGGTTTCGCAGGCATATGCCCTATATCCCTGCGACCACACTGCCATATTATTATTGTCAAATTTAGTAAAACAAATTTAAATATAATTCACACTAGTAGAGGACGCAATAAATGAGACGCGGTCCTGCCATTAACAATTTTTGTACTTGCGCATGTATAATTCAGCCGTCAGTTTTCACCATACGACCTACACACACCGTGGCTAGTATTGGATTGTTGTTGCTGCTAATGGTGCTGGTGCTGGTGTTGTTGTTGCCACTTAGTAGTGCATATAATTACCGAGAGTGGCGCGCTTACGTGAAACTTTTGCGCTTGCAACGGCAGATGCACACGGTGCGTATTCCCACAAGATACTTTATATGCATGATGGAAGTTTGTGAAGAAGGAAGTTATCATTACTGACGCTGGCTGGCAAGAACTCGTAGTACACTTCCGCCCCCGACCTGCCCCCCGCGCCCACCGTACTACCAGTCAACTAATTTACTGCACCAGAACACCCTTCATTAAGGTTTTTCCATTTATTGTTCAATGTTGCACTTTTTCAAGTAAATACAAAGAGAGAGCAACGCATATTACATTAAAATTCATTAGGTTATTGTTAGTGTATATTGTAGATGAAATATTGGTAATGCAAAGTTACAAGAAAGTATAATACCAATGTATGTGTGTACATATTAGCAAAAGATATTAAAAATAAATTTTTCATATACATTAAATAAACAAAGTATTTGTTTATTTAATGTTGATATATTGTTAATTCTGAATCTCCTGGTATATATGTACGAATATGTATATACATTTCATTCAGTAATAAAAAAAGTAATAACTTATATATTTCTGAAAATATCCTCATTCGTGCAACTTTTTATAATAATTATTATTATTATTCCACGTTTTCAGGAACGTCCTATATACAATTAGATATTGCTGTCAATTATGTACATATATTATAATTAATATCCTATTAGCATGCGTTATTATTTCAAAGTAAACAAGAAATTACCTGAAGTTACCAACAGGATTCTCATTAAAACCGAATATGATATCGAAAACTTATTAAAAGCAAAAAAACCGGATTGCAAGAATTTGCAATAATTATACGTATTGAAAATAAAAAAGAAATATTGACTTTCAATAATGACATATACTTTTTACTTGTTCAGTCCTTACTATTGTCATCTGTCACACAATCTGACATTCCACTGATTTAGTGAGATAACCTCAATTTTTAACCCAGGGAGAACACACAAATGTTGCCAACTGCAAGAAACAAAATCCATTGAGTTGAAGATGCGATGAGTAACTACAAATTTGTAGGATTCTAATTAAATTTATCAGTGTCAAATTAGTCAAGTGTAGTTTTAAAATAACTATAATTACTTGCGATAATTTGCTAGTTTTGTATTTATATTTGCAATTAGTAGTAGTGCAATTTGGAAGAAAATCTTATTGTACCTTATCACGCTTATTTGTATTTTTAACTATGATTAAAGTAAATCCTGCACATCACACAAACAAGTATCTTGACAACCACGCAAAACCGATTGAACAACACTGGTTTACTTATGATAATGTGAAAATTATAGCTATATATTATATACGATACCTAACAAGTCTTTGTCTCGTTAATTTTAGCTATCAACATCAACCAAGCAGTACCTTAGAGGTCTGACATATAAATCTGCAAGCATATATGGGATAGTAAAAACACTATAATCGACTGTAGTAGTTACGTTCAAGTAGGTAGGCAAGTTATATTGGAATATCTATATTAGCAGAGCATATGGTGGTGCTTGCAGTGTGCAAGTGTTACTCTGATCTGCTACAAGACACGGACAGCCCCGTAACCTTGATAAGTATAGCGTACACGGCAATGCACACATCGCCAGCGCACATACAACAACTCACATGTATTGAGATTGCCCGAACAATTTATTTCGAAACAGTTGCAGCGGCCTGCAGTGGAGGAGCAAGGACTACAGCCATAAAGACATATAATTACAGGTACCTTCAAGTGATCGATCAACATATAGATAGATACATGTTTAGCTAAACTATCAGCATACCAGCATGATATGGCTCTGGGTACAGGTGTAAACTCTACACAAGTACAGAGCAGTTAACATGTATAATATGTGAACGTGTACATGTGCAAGGCTATGTCTGTTACGGAGACAAAGAACACAACTTCGAATGAATTCCAAACGACGCAGCAACGCAACGGCCCTGCCTGCCAAGGCCCGACGAATAGACTTATTACACGTCCCCACTGTACAGCTTGCACACACAAACCTTTATAGGACTTTGTCAAGTATTGTAGAAAATAGAAAGAATATCGGTTTACCTAACCAGAACTTCAACATAGTATTTCTGATAAATCTTTTGCTCTCCAAAGTAAATAATTTCGTGACCAAACTATTAAGAAACCTTACATTATATACTAAACACAACAAATATACTATTGCGAATTTAAATACTAGAATAAAACAGAAAAATAGACGATAAATAATTTAAACTAATAATGAAAACAGTAAAAAGACTCAATTTTTTTTTGATTTTATATCCATTAGGGATTACATGGCAGGACGAGCGGCTAGCTGTCAACAAAATTTCTCAGGAAGCCATATTCCAGCCGGTCCCACGGGATCTCCTTAGTGCATCGAAAAAGCAGAAACTCCATCATTCACAGGAGAAAAATCCGTCACATCGAAAATATCTCATTAATTTTTTATTTGCAACCAAAGTGAGGAAGGAGAAGACGAAGAAGAAGAAAAAGATATAAAACGAGGGAAATGACGTTGATTCAGAAAACCATGCAAGAGAAACCACGTGTACAGACACGGAGTATATATATTCAGTAGGGAGCGGTAGAGCAGCTCGGCAGGGGGGGGGTATGGCATTGCTGCACGATAGTACGTAGCAAGTACCAGCGGGGGGGGGGAGGCAAGGAGACTTCTCTCTCACCTGAAGTCAAGTGCAAGACGACGGCAGCGCACGGTGTATGACAGCCTCGCCACAGGGCTTAGTTGGCGACACAGACCATGAACACTGGACTGGCACAGCGGTGAGGGACGGGGGGAGAGGCACTTGGCACACATTCACCCGCTTGCATACGAGTGTATGGAGCCAGCGATAGAGAAGAGATTCTCAAACAATGATGGTAGCGCATAACAATATATAGAAATACCACATATACCATATGACAATCCTATAACTATTACACTCTATAGAGGAATTTCTACTCATGGTGCATCAATAGTGAAATTGAGTACAATGTTCCCTCCATTTACGGGAGAAATTTTTCTGCGAAAAACAGTGCGTAAATAAAACTATGTATTTAACTTTAAATTATGTATTTTTGTCTATCCAGCGTTTGCTAATTTTCAATCCGCGTAAATAGAGGGATACTGCAAATGACATGCAGAGAACAATATTGAATAAACTTCAAATTTGAGTGTTAATCACAGATTATACCGGGATTTGTAAATCAACATGTTATTATACAAGTTAGGTAGTTAGACTGTTATGTATACATAAGTGCAATAAATCCGATTATAATAGAGTCTATTCATATACTTATATAGGGGACGTTGCAACCGGTTTTAACAAACACATTCACTCTAGAAGCTAATTCCGCGCTGTATTTTTAAATAATATTTATTATTCAGTATTATTATCTGTTTGTTGTTATATTGAAATGTTCTTTATGTGGTCACTTTTTTCTTTACAGTGTAAATTAATGATTACATCTGTGTGCACCACATACTGTGAGGTATGTGGTGCACATACACACACATAGTACATACCTACCTAACATGTGCATACACGATAGTTTTTCTATGGAATAAAATAGCTCACGGACGCTGGCAGTTAAAGGACACAAATACCATACTAGAATCACATTCAGTACACGCCTTCATTGTTGACCAATAGAGAACTAAAAACACACCATATAAAGACTAGTTGTTTTTTTCAATAAAATGATTACGAACAAATCTTTCATATTAATAACACTGGCAAACTAACAAAATATCAGCGAGCAATATGAACTTTTACAAAGAATAAAATCTCCGGTAAACATGACTAAAAAACAATATTAAAGTAAAGAAATAGAAAAAAAGTTTTCAAAAATTTATCGAATTACTGTGGAAAACAAATTGTGTACATGGGCGATAATAAATAGAAGATAAGGGAGATAAAATAGTATAACGATTGACAATAAAATGTGAAATAATCGGAACGACACAGTAGTATCAGGCCGCTGCACTAAAGTTTGAAATTGGTTCGTTCGATAGCTAACAAAGCGTAGCGACGTGTCCACTTGCAGAGCATCACTGAACATAAAGTACAAAATAAACAAAACAATACGACCAGGCGATCTTATAAGATTCACATTGGAATCTATATTAGATTCCAATCATTTTTATTCTGACGATTTTGGTAAAACTTATTTTAAATAAATTTGTAGATCAGTAATAAAATAAGAACAAACTTGCGTTGATTTTGTAGAACGAGGTTCAACTTAAAATCTCGATTCAAAACTAAGAATATCGATTGACATCTGAAATGACCATGTAACTGACTGAAAAGATACAAATATTATTTAAAAACTACACAAACATAATTTATCATTAATTAGCTGTGTACGCACAAGTCGGTAATATCTTAAAATACACAAAGATATAATTTTCGGCACGTTATCATGTGTGTGGTTAAATGTAATCAACACTATGTATCCTTCGTGGCAATCTGCACCAAGCAGGCTATGAACAGACAATATATGAACAGACAAAAGACAAACAAGATACACATACACTTGTGTTTCAATGCGCACCGCTAAAAACTTGTACACCGTCGATGAGAAAAGTAATTTTGAGTCATATGTGTCAGTAGGACGACGCTATGTACGATATTACTTTCCGCGCGCAATTCAAACACCTTTTTTATGTTTTTTTTCTTTCATTGGAGATAGTTGATTTTTTTAACGTGTACTGCACGAGTATTGCGCAAATATAATTTAACGCATTAGAATCTAAAAGTTTGCATTACCAATGTAACAGTTATGAAATACTGAAAAATATCTTTGTAAAGAGCGATTTAAGATAATTTTTTTCGTCGCATAATTAAATATGTATTAGACAATAATACAAAACACAAATGCATCACGCTATATCCCATTTACCCGTGCTAGTATAATTGTATAGTGTGTTTCGAAATAATTGTACAGTGACTTGGCTTCATAATGAGTTGGCATACTCATCATAGCGCGATGTTTTGCTACTTGTACATCAAGATGGTATTACCAAAATTTTAAGGAAGAATGTAGCGATTAGCGGTATATTTACAACAAATATTTTCAAATATTGAAAAGTGAAAAATTGTAAATATGGTCCAATACTTTTATCCCTGTAATCCGCTAAAGAAATCGCTTGCTGTGAGGGTGTTCAGATGTCATGTGTAATTATTTTGAAACATTCTATAACGTCAGGTGCGATGTGAGACGGTATTTATAATTCATTGCATAAAAACATGTATGACAATAAACAAAAAAAAAACTTATTGATGTTTAAGCATTATAAATATTACATAATTCCGAAAATAAATATTTTTCAATGTTCTTTACTTCCAAACATATGTTCTGTATTTTTTTGTTCAAGTATAGTCTTGTTCACATACAGTATGACTTTTCCCAGAATTAATTTCTCTTCAACATGAAAGTAGAAAAAAACAAAACCTATGTACGTATCTAAACATGTGAAGTTGGTATAAAAGTTTAGCGTAGGCAAAGCTTACACACATATACCACTGTATATGTAGATAACATATAGGTGCTATATATACATACATGTATGTATATATATAGTAACGTTGTACATACACGCACGTCTACACGTGATGTGGCGTACCAGGGATCAATACACACATATTATAGAGTGTGTGCCCCACATGTATCGCGCGGCAGGGGTTGTCCGCGTCATGGGCGGCGAGGTACAGTAGTATGAGGGGGGGGGCACATGGGGGAGACCATCGGACACCGACGCCCTCTCCCTCGTAGGGGAATATATCAACCCACCACCCTCTCACACCACACTCGTAATGCCAAAGACCACCCTGTGCTCTCCACCACCCCCGCCGCCACCCATCCACCCCCGCAGCGGTGTATTATCTGTCGTCCACAAACAAACGACGATGCGTGCATGTGTGTGTCCCATGTACCTCTATGTATATCCCTGGATTGTGGGCGGACGGGCGTTAACCAACATGTGTGACTGGTCAGGACCGTACCTGACCAGAATATGCCCGTATTTATTAAAATTAATCGCAATAATATGCTGGATGTATTAGAAAAAAAGTCATCAAATCGTGTAGTAACAAAACAATATATTATATGTATAATATAATATATTGTATAATACAGGATAAAAGCATTACAGTACACGTTCGATAACGTGAAAAAAAATAAACAGTGTTCACCCTAACGGTTTGTTCACGTTAACAAGAGGCTAATTTGATGCTTGGAACAATATGATTCTGTTGTACGAGCAATATGTTATGCACTTAAATACTTCTTTATTATGCACAGCTTTTTTTCTCAGTACATTTAGTAACTGAATGTAGTTACATCAACTCACTTTCTTCCGATTATAATATGTGTTCACGTTATCGAAAATCGGTTTGTTCACATTATATGGCCGTCAATTTTATGAAAATAGTTCTACACGTTGGCACGAATTTACGTTACCCGGTGTTCACGGTAGCGAACGTCTACTGTATTATATGTCAAATATTCCGATTAACTTTGACTGCATCGTATACATGTACATTTGGATACACATCATAGCATGTCTTAGGCGCCACGTGTATTCTATTATGCCCACATTCATATTGTATGTACCTAATATACTCCTGGCGTCCGAGACTCCTTTACGAAAATTGGCCCGGCAGTCAAAGTGTTAAAATATTGCAATAAAGCATTTTTATTTGTCAAATATCTTGTATAATTAGTGGTATTACGTAGATTTAGTCTAGACGAAAGAAATTCTAGGTAATAATTCAAGTTGTATTAGTAGATACATTTTTAAAATTAAATTCATTCAAAATTTTTAAGTATACAAAATATTGCGCGTTCAAAATTCAGCGTAAATCATTAAAGACCAAAACACAACACAAAATATCAGCTATGACAGAATACAGTGATACCTCCATTTACGCGTATTAAACTCGATTTTTAAATTTTATATAATCCACTATACACCAGATGGATAAATTAAAAATTTTCAATGTATAAACGCATGCCGCCATTTGCGCGGTTTTAATTTACACGTTGTTTTCGTGGAACCAATTATTCGTATAACTATATCGCATCATCAATAACTAATCGATAATACATTGTCAATTATTAAAGCAGTATAAATTGTATGTTTTTTACCAAATAATTTTCAAAGAGCAAAATCATTTGAATTTATGTGAATGCAGAAAGAAAATATGAAGATATATATAGTGTGAGTTATATTCAGCGGTGAATATGTGAGAATAACTGTCCTAACTCCGGACCAGGACTAACTTGTACGCATATATATGTACGTGTGTGCGTGCGTGTGCGTGTGTTGCAGTGCATATTGGATCATTCCGGTGTGCTTGACTGGCCGTGCAAGCCGTGTAACGCGACGTATGTGAACGTATGTACGTTGGACGGATGTAAAAACTTCACACACACACACTAAAAATAGTTGGCTATCCGCTGAGTAGACGGCCTCCTTTTCAGGAGGGCGACTATTTTAAAAATGCAGGACAACGTTGCAACGCATACATGTGCAGCCGACCATATTACAAAACTTGGTAGGAGAAAATATAAAATGAATGGAATATGGCCATGTGACTTTACACACTAATATTACAATCTATGTGTACTACAATCATGTTTCTAAATGAATACCAATTTCATATATAGCATGTAGCAATTATATGTTCCGTCAATGAATATATCAGTACAGTAGAACTAAGATTGTCCGGACTAAACGTGCATTGAGATGGTCCGGATAACGAAAAATCCGGATAATCGAAAGCATGAAAATTTTTTATAAACATACATATAGAGCTTCATATAATACATGTGTAAATACATACACATACAGAAAATTATTGTTTTTTGTGAGAAATTGAAATTATTGTGTTTTCCAACAAATTCATATAATCCACTATTTTTGTCTGATAATCCGGATAATCGAGAATTCGGATAATCAAAGTCCGGATAATCGAGACCTCGCATAATCAAAGTCCGGATAATCGAGACCTCGCATAATCAAAGTCCGGATAATCGAGAATTCGGATAATCACATTCCGGATAATCGAGATTCTACTTGTTTCTATATTAATTCGAGGATACTAAATATAAATATACCAATATTATTACAAATAAATACAAAACAAAATTATGTACATATTTGTATTTACAGAAATCGAATGACTAGTATCAAATAAAAAAAAACACCAGTGTTACATTTCATATTAGTCATTTGCAACCGGCTGTAATATCATCGTAAATGAAACGAGATTTCATTTAAACACGGTTCGTATTTCCCTGTTCACTCATTAAAAAGGATTACAAGCACACACGCCGGTAGCACAACAAAGGAATCACAAGTTGTGAACTAATTATCTGGCATGTGGTAAAGATTAATTCTGACCATTACAGAGAGAGATGTGTGTAAAGATAATTATATATTCATTATTTGATCCGGATAACAACGATATATCATTAGAGTGTTGTTCTAATATGTGTATGTCACTGGGTTACAGTGTTTGTGTATTTATTTTTAATCAACATCCCGTCGTATATATATATGATATTACACCGATTCATAAGTTAGTAGTTCAAGTAGATGAACCTTTGCTTTACAGATGTCACTGAGGGGCGGGAGGAGTGGGGGGGGGACATTGATCACGTGTACACCTCGTGTCGGGGTACGTGTGTACCGGATGTACAGAGCAGCGATGAGGTAGAGGGTGTTAGTGGTTAGAGAGATGTAGAGAGACGTGCGATAGCTGTCAGAGTACAGAGACACAGCCTCCACCCGCGCTACCCTCAACGTGCACTGCCTGACTACATTTATCAGCGTATTCATCCCCTTCGGTTCAACTTTGCCATGTATATATACACAGCTAGCACAGCGGTCTCCCCGCACGTCCCCGTTGTTGTTGTGATTGCCGCCTCCCGAGTGCCACCCACACTCTCATACTCTCTCTCACCCGTTCCATTCATCCCGCAACTCTCTTTATTTCACGAGTTACACTGTAGCCGCCGCCGCCGGCGAACTCAAACATGTTGGAATTATTATTTGAACTGAGAACACGTTAACGAAATATTGAAACAAATCGTTCATTCCGATTTACTATCGGGATTATTTGTGACTTGAAATGACACTCATATATATGTTGTATTTGTATAGAAAGAAGGAAACCGTGAAAAAAAAAATATTAAACTATTTAAAAAACAAGATATTTTTACATTTATACATATATTCTTGCACATATAATATTTGTTGAAATTTTTTTCAAAACGATTAAATCTACAATTATTTCGGTTTAGAACAATTTGTAATATCGTACAAAACTGATTTTATGAATGTACACATAATATTACTATTGTATTTGTTTTAGTTTATTATTCGATTATACGCGAATACTAACATGAACATACTTGTACTATAAAACTAGCTAAACGTTAAATTTTAATTTCTGTTGAATAATTATCTAATACTGGACTAAATTATTTTCACTACATATTGTTACAAGAACAAACTATATATAAACACTAACTCTCTATCGAAGATATATAACAACAAATAGATTACCGTAAAACCACCGTTTTGTAATCACAGCAAAAAACAAAGAACAAAAAGTATGGGTGTCCTCGTGTTAAGCCAAGAGAGAGATAGTGGTATATACACGTGAATGTTTCCCCTATCCCCCCAATGCTAAGGGTAACGGAAATGGGGAAATGACGAAGCCTAACCGAACACAATAACAGACCCAGCGCAGCAATACATACAAGCATCGGTAAGGATAACAACTCCCCCCACCTTTCCGCCTAGGCAACATGCTCCCCATTCTGCCACCCTTTTCATATCAGTACTCTGGGTTTATTTCCACTTGCGATAGTACTACGATACTGCGTGCGTTCGGTTTATTCGCAATAGGTAAACGTAACTATTTAAACAGACTGTACACACTACACCCCATGCACCTGATCAACCCTATTTACACGCGTTTTATACATGAGTGTACACGGGCACACCACTGTTCTATATTAATTACCTCATACAATTACACGCACAAACGCAACATAAATTAATTGGATAAAATATTTCAATAGTCATAGCCACAGTACAATACTAAACTATGTTTAAAATTAAAAAAAAAAATACAACTGGGATTAATATCTATTAAAATGAATGTTAAAATGCATTTGTATTCTTTTCCATTTTCAGTAACTGTTGGTTCATAAAACATTTACACCAAATAATTTATTATGAGTGTTTAATTCTACTGGCTATGAGAAAATATTTCTTGAGCTCTGTGAATATACAGCCAGGTTCATTGTACAATTTCATGACAACAAAATACAAGAATCTGCGAAACCAATATACAAAAAAATACGCGCAAAACACATACAGATA